>JACAVU010000002.1:70162671-70302504 GCA_014183005.1 Castanea mollissima
CTTCACTATTTAGCAACTGAAAGTCCTATTTTGACCACTGGATAGCAATAATATAAGTTGGCTGCTTCACTGTTCAGGAGATTGCGAATGCTTTCACTTGTTCTTGGATCTGAAATCACTGATGCATCTGTTGCTGCCATTGCTTCAAGCTATCCGAACTTAGAATTGCTTGACCTGAGTGGGTATGTTTTTCCTCCCAAGTACAACTGTTTTCAACCTTCCATAAGATGGTTAATTGATTGTGTTGGTATTGTTACCAAGTTAAATACTGGCTTGTACATAATTTACAAGCACTATGAAATGAATCTGTCCTAATATTAAATAAAATACCAGAATAGGGACTTATAAGGTAAGAATTGCATGTGGGAGCCAAAACTTTTTTAAAATGAGCATTGCTATATCCAATTTTGATTTTATGCTCCCATGTTGAAGGTAACCATCATGTCTATGGATGCAGAGTAGCATTTTTATCTTACCAATCTCAGAACTTTCATGTTTGTGTAACACTGTAAATTGCCTTAAGTTTGCCTATTGAACAAGTTGGCTTGAACCTTCATTTGTAGGCTTTGTAACAAGAGTAGAAAATGTTAAAATATATGTAAACTTCAAGATGATAGCTTCTTCACTACTCATAATGTTTGAGATTTTTTTTTAATGCTATACTTCTATTTGCAGATCAAGCATTAGTGATAGTGGCATTGGAATGATCTGCAATGTGTTCCCTGGAACACTTTCAAGACTCCTTGCTCTTTGTCCTAATATTACTTCAAGTAATTACCCATTTGAGGATTTTTATCTGATTTTTAGTCTTTTGTTTGGTAATCTTTGTTTTCACACTGCCTCTGTTCATTGAAGCGTTGTCTGTAATTTTTCAGGTGGCATTCAGTTTGCTACAGCTCAATTGCCACTTCTTGAGCTCATGGATTGTGGCATGACCATTTGTGATCCCAATTCCCAAAATGGAATCCCTGATGAAAGCAGTGATTGGGAATTAAGAAACACTGCAAACCCTCATATTTACCAAAAGCTGATTATCAAGCATGGTCGGCTGAAGAAACTCAGTTTGTGGGGTTGTTCTGGCTTAGATGTGAGACTCTTTAAATTAAAAAGTTACTTGTGTATTCTTGTATGGTCTTCTCTTGGGCTCTTAGTTTGTGAATTTGAATGCAGGCTTTATATTTAAACTGCCCAGAACTGAATGATCTAAATCTAAACTCATGTAAGAATTTGCATCCAGGTATGTTATTTGATGAATCATTCTTAGATAATGATTGTAATTTTTCTTTATTATCAAACAACATATAATTGATGACCATGTTTATGTATCCAGAGAGACTGTTACTTCAGTGCTCCAAATTAGAAAGTGTGCATGCATCAGGCTGTCAAGAGTTGTTGATAGGGGCCATTGAAAGTCAGGTAAGATAGAATCCAAAAACAGCTTTGTGTACAAGCTGTGTTTAATAATCAGAAAACTGAATCTTGGAAATAGATCCATCTAAATTGCATGATCAACATGATTGCAGCATTGTACTGTGTTAGTGCTAAATTCTCTGATATTTAAATGTTAGGAATCGTTGATTCATTTACTATCTAAGTTGGTAGGCAACTATAGTAAGAATAGACTAATAGCAAGCAAAGTTAACTCCTACACATGGTTGAAGTGCACAGCAAGCTGAATTTTAATTTCATGTTTACAATAAGTTTTGTAAATTCTAAGAATGAATAATGGTTCTTTTTTGGGGATATGATCATTCTTGCTGCATTCACCTTATGTTAGGCATAAATTCTGATTCTCAAGGCAGAGTTTTGTTGCAATCAGGACCCAGAAAACCTTATTTCTGCGATTACAATCTCTTTTTTATTTATTTTTATATTCTTATATACTATTGAGACAAAACATTTACAAGATACAACTCTTGGTAGATTAAACATCAGATTCTCATCCTAACTTTTGTCTTAATTAATCTTTTAAATCCAGTTGTAGATTAAAACCATAGCATAAACTTTTATCCACGATTTAAGGAAATTGAATTGAATTTGATTTCAGCGAAGATAAAATTGTTCTTATACTTGTGTTGTTCCCTTGCATGGTTGCAGGTCAGTAATGATTCCCCTGCTGTGGAAAGTGTATTACCATGTAAACGTTTAGCTGATGGCTCCAAAAGGGTTCGGGTTCCACATTTTCTAAGTGCTCACGTAAAGCTGAAAATAACTTGTTTAACTGCGAACATTGTTTGAATCTCTGGACTACTGACATCAAATTGGTTATGGGAAAATCCCACATCATGCTATTGTTTAAAAAACAATAGAGATAAATTCTATACTATAGTTTATGTTCCAAATTAGTTCTTCAGTTACCTGATTGGGTGTTGGTGTTAATTATTGTAGGACAAGATGTGTTAGTAACCACATCTTATTGTTGAGAAATGCTGAAATTATTGAAGTGGATTGAAAAAAAAATGTATTTTTCAAAATTTTGTAACTTCAATTTGATATTTAAGCTTTGGTTCCTAATAGTTGCAATTGGGTGACATTTTTCTTTTGATATCTATTTGCACTAATATGCTTCTTCAATATGGTAGTTTCAACATGAATATATATATATATATATATATATATATATATATATATATATATATATATATATATATATATATTGTGCATAATGTGGTTTTTTTTATAAATAAAATAAAATCTTATTTTGAGGGTCAAGAGACCCCTTAAATAACTTTATTTATCAAGGGTTGTAAATATAAATCTTTTAAACCTTGGTAAAAGGTTATTTAAGGGTCTCTTGACCCTCAAAATAAGATTAGAGCACTTGTTTTGAGGGTCATGAAGGCTCTCAAAATTTTTTTTTCGACGGTATATGTTTCAAAGGTTATCAAGGGTCAGTTGGACTCTTAAAATAACTTCTTTCAAGGTTTTTTAATAATTTTTTTAGGGGTTTTGACCCTTGAAAAAAGTCTGATTTGTTGTAGTGAACCTACCCATACACACAAATACTAGAATTATATATACTAACTTGTAACCTCATGCATATGTATGGATACACTTAAAGATATATAATAAGATGCATAATATAATTCCTATATATATAATTCAAATACTATGGATAGTCATTTTTATATTTTGTTAACTCTTTAAAAAAATTTGTAAGGATATCATTAGGTATAAAATGTAAATTGTCCATATTTTTTTAATAAAATTATTGTGTAGCACTTTTTATTTTTATTTTTTATGATTCATTTATTCTACACTCTTTGGTTTTTGTACTTAATAATTATTGGTTTGTTAGTTTTAGTATATTAAAAAATTATTAATTATTTATATAATTTAAATAAATAATAATTAAATTATTTATGACGTCACTGGTTCGACTATTGGTCGGACCCCGGTTCAACCATAAAACCGGTAATTAGCTCCTTTTCCAATTCTTTTACCGTACTAGTTTTTAAAACCATGGCTTTAAGGTTTTGTCACAGAATAGCCAAAGGGAGAGATTGTAAGGTTAATTTATTGAATCATTTGCTTGTAATTTTGTAATTAGATACCTTGTATTTAGCTGGAAATTATGTAAGAGTTGTGTGTGAGAGAGTGTGAAGAAGGCTCAAGATGTGTGCACTCAAAGGAGTCCTGCAATTGGATCTCGCGACTGGCATGTCACCAAAGTGGCACATGTGTGAAGCATGCAGGGAGCTTAAGGGTTATGATAGTTAGAGCACTATAGGACAAAAAGTACAGTCTGGCTTAGCAATTATCTTGCGACTCAGACTCGCGACTAATTCTAGTCTCGAGACCGAGTTGCCAAAATGTCCAATTTGGATGAAAAATGTCTTTTCACATTCCTCACGTACCCTACTACAAATACTCTTATACCCACGAAATATGGAGAGTTTCTAGATAGAATTTTGAGAGAGAAACCTTAGAGAAAATCAAGATTGACTCATCCACAATCTTAGACATTTAATTCTCCATATTCCTCTACTCTCACCCTCTCCATTGACATACCCTTGAGAGGTTCATTTGTCAAATCCTTATCTCACCATACCCATATCAGTGAGAAGGTATTTTGTTGCTTGGGAAGCAGTTCAGAGAGAACCAATTCGTTTGGTTGATGCAATGAGCTTATTGCGAGATCTGGTAAGCTGGAGAAGACAAGGTTCGACGTAATCCTATTGGAGAAAGAAGCTTGAAAGGCTTAGGTGCATTGGGTAGATTAGACTTCAAGGGTCTATTGCTATTCATGTATCCCAACTTCATTTTTTGGTGGATTTTTTGACCAATTGGAGAGCGGCGAATAGGTTTTTCACCGAGTACATTAGTTTCCTCTTCGATAACACATCACCGTATTATCTTTGTGTTTGTATCTTTCCTCCCTTACTTTTTACCTTTGAATTACTGTTGTGCTTGTGATTAATTTTGGTTTAGAGTGTTTTACCTATTTGGCTTTAGTTTATATTCATCATTCCGCACATATATTATTTGTGTATAAAATTGTGTTGATAATTTTGTATTTGGGGGTCTAAACGTTTATTGGTGTTTTATACGCTATTTGAACTTTCAATATTTCATCAAAAAATATTACTTTAGAAATTATTAGGGGAAAATAGAAAAGCCTTCAATACACATAATTAGGAGCTCAAGCAACCTAATAATGAAACACATTTCCACCTGTAACTGAAACTAGACCCTTTACATGAACTATAGCTTGTGATACATTAAACGAGTCTGAAAGCTCTCTAACTTCAACATTCTTAGTTTCTTGAGAAGCAAAGTTATACAAAACTACCTGTTCATTGTTAGCCACCAAAAGAAGTTCACCATTCTGGGTAAATCCTAGTGGCCTCTCAATTCCAAAACCCATTCATCAAAGGTTTTTTCTGTTACAATCCCTTCTGCATTATAAAAAAATCAAAGCAATGCAATCTCTTGAGATATCAAAAGTTTTGCAAATCAAATTCATACCCGAAATATCTTCCAACTACGGCATCCTTATTAGTCTAAACACTTCATCATCACTCATGTCAAAGGATATAATAAGCTCAATATCACCGTGTGGCCAGGGTTGTTCATTGCGACAAGCCAACCAATGATAAGCTCCATTCAAGTATATTTCAGATTTACAAGGAACACTCAAGATTGAAGCATCTAAAATGATGTCGATCTGCCTGATTGTAGAATCGAATCATCCCAAAAGTAGAAAATTCTAACCACCTTGTAGTCATTAGATTTGTGATCATAACCAAATCCAAAACCTTCATCTGTGTAGTCCATGTGAGATGGGCAATGAACATGACATGTTGGAAGGACCTTCAATTCTCTAATTGCTGAATTCCATACATATACATAAGGCTATGCGGTAGAGATTACATTAATAAATATATTAATTGGTTATTTGATTTATTTTTTTATCCATTCAATTAGTTGTCTATTTATTTTAGTATTTTTTATCTATTAGATTTTTTTTTTAATTTAGTTAATATACCTCATAGTTTATAACTAAATTTGAAAATTTAGGTCCAAAGATAAGATAAAAATGTTAATTCATTCTTCATAAATTAAACAGAAAGATGGTAATAATTTAAAGAATAATATATTGTGAAATTCTAATTTCAACTCCCAATGAATATTAGGCTATTAGCATTCCTTTACGAAAAGTCAAATTCCTACTTTCGTCGTTAGAGCTGGGTAATGGTTTTTTTATTTTATAAATATTTAAGATATCTTGAGAGTAAGAACATTACTTTGAGTTGAACTTGGAGTTTTTCCTTTTTCTTTATTTATTTTTTTTTTTTTTGGGAATGCCTGTGAGGATTACATTTGTCTATGAATCAAATAATATAGGCATGAGTAGGCTTTTGCAAAAGTGCGAGTGAGAGAGGTATTATGTTGTAACAGCATTCTACTCAATGTATCTAATTCCTATTCGTATTTGGAGCCCATGTTTTCCTTGAGATCCATTCCACGTGTAGTCTTTATTATTGAAAAGAAAATTACTCAAATTGCAAAGAAAACTGACACTCTTATAGATTTGCACACACATAAAACGACTGCATATTATTTATGTGGAAGAATAGTAGAATACTCTTCCAACTTACACACATCAAAGTTTCTCAAAAAAAAAACTTACACACATAAAACAGCTGCATATTATTTGTGGAAGAACACTCTTGCACACAAATAAAACGTCAGACATTGTTTGCCACACACATAACTTAGACATGTCCCTCGCATCATAATGATGGGGAAATGACTATATTTTCAAAGAAAACCAATACTCTTGCAAAGTAGCTGCAAATTATTTCTCACACGTACAAACATAGGCATCTGATAAGCCATCCTTATAAGTCAATTGTCCCATGTCCTCGAAGCTGCATACATCAAAACAAAACCCTGGAATTAGTGTAACCGCTAAAAGCAAGTAAAACGGTAAAAGGTACCTTCTATGAAGACTAATTAAAATTCATATTAAGATGATAATACTCATATATTTGTGATTTCAAACTTTATGATAATATTTCTATTCCTCATCATAAAAGATGATTTTTTTTTTTTTTTTGGGATTTATTTACCATTTTACTCAAGACTTATGCCTACAGTTTTCTTATTTTTTTAATCTTGTGAGCAAATGCAGTCCACCCTTCCCACACATACCAAGTTATTAGAAGGAGGAATCCCTTGAAGGTGATCCCAAGATACTGGAAAGAAGTTTCAAACCCAAGATCTTGAAGAGTTTGAATATAGAATAAAATTTAAAATCAATTAAAAAAACTAGAACGATATTGAATAAAATTTTGAGTGCTTAGAATCCAATGCTCATGTGAAAAAGGTTTAATTAAAAATTATATGTAAGCTAATTAAAATTATATTAACACTTTAGGGGATTTTTACCAAATATAAATTAATTTTCTTAAAATTAAGATTAGTCACATTACAAAAACACATTAACCTTATGGCATGTAATATATATATACAATTTTATTGATGTAGTGTATAAAATTATAAAATATAATCAAAATAATTAAAATAAATATTTTATTTTATTTTACATTTCTTGAAACTTTTGGTAATAGAAAATTAAGTAAATAAAATTTTCAATATTATTATTCTTAAAACTTAGATAATAGAGCTCTATATAAAGCAAATTATTGTTATTGTTAGTAGTATTTAAAAACTAACTACCGCATACTTTTAGTGTAATAATCACTTCATAAATTTAAAATTTTAATGGTGGAGGATAATGACCACAATTCCCAAAATTTCATGTACAAAAACTTAGATTAAATTATAATAGAATTTTTATAATATAGAAAATAATTACTTAAAAAATTTTAAATTAAAAACTACCTTTAGCAGGTAGTGTACAGGCTGCGTCCATGCCGAGGGCCCAGAAGAAGTACCCAGCAAGCCCCTGGTTCTTGGCAAACTTAACCTTTGTGCCAACCGTTGATGGGGTATCGTACCCAATCCAATCGTCATCAGCATGTGAGTAAGTGGATACAGTACCCCCATCGGTCTCCACAGCGGCACCATTTTCATTATTGTGCTTCAATATGGCATCATACTCCATAAGACCATGGTTACCAGGACCATATCCAATAGCAGGAGCTCCAATCTTATAGTCAGATGGATTTTGCAATTCCCATGTTCTTCCATAAAGTGGCAGTCCCATGACTAATTTCTTTGCCGGGACACTTTGAATCCAGGATGTAATACCAGAACTGGTGCTTTTACTGGGATGCGAGGGATTTGTGAGCAAAGCATGTGCAGCAGTTTTTGTAGTGTCTTCAATTTCATAATCATAGCACACGACATTAAGAAAATCCACATTATCAGAAAGGGTTTTAGGGTAGACCGTACAAGCATCAATACGGGGTGCAAAATAAACGAATGCACTTAGCAAGAGCTTCTTTTCAGTAGTGGCCTCACGCCACTCTTGAAAGAGCGACCCAAAGTTTTCCATGTCCTTAGATTTTGGATATTTCCAGCAAAGATCCAACCCATTAAAGTCATAGGTGGTAGCAATTTCGATGGACGAATTGATAAAGTTTGAACGGGAATTTGTGCTGCTTGCCATTTTGGAGAAAGCATGTTGATTGGGGGCTTCTCCAATGCATAGTAAACTCTTTAAATGTTTGTGCTTGGTGGCGGTCGTGAAATCTCGCAGCCTTTTCTTATCAGTACCAGAGAGTAAAATTTCGTGAGTTCTGGGATCAATAAAAACAGTGGCGTAAAAGATGTGAGTGAAGAAGTGTGCACTGATTGTTGAAGGAGGGAATTTTTTAGCTTCAGATGAACGCCAATAAGCACCTTTGACAGCCATAGGATCAAACAGGGGATATGCAGAAAATGAAAGCTATAAGAGTCGAGTAATGTGGATACTGGCAAAACCAAAGATAGGGTTCTACATATTTATAGGCTTCGCTTGAGTACTATTATTATTATTTTTTTTTTTTTTTGAGAAACACTTGAGTACTATAATTAAGGTAATGGTATTTCTACATGGATTTTGCTATTATGTGCCCTAAAGGCTTACAATAATTTTTCATTTTTAGAAAAAAATTTCTCGAGAATTGAAAAAGTATTAACAGCTTTTCAATTCTCGAAAAAAATTTATCATAAATGGATGACTTAAAGACACACATTAACCGAACCATTTCTACAATTCTGCTACAACCTACGTACATGATACACCGAACAAATCACTCTTACATGCTTATTTCACTTGTGCCCCCACCACATCACAAACATTTAGAAAACTGCTATAGAAAAAATAAACGCTAATTTTACCATATTTTTACTATCTTTCATAACAAATCTTAAATAGTAGATTAATATTGGTTGTTGCTAGTGAGAAAAAATGTAATTTAATAGTGGGTTTGAATTAAAACCATAATAATCTACTATTTATAATTTATTATGAAAGTATTGTACAAATATTTTGCACGTAACACTTCTCAAAATAGTAGTGGAAAAAATAATTTAAATAAAAACAAAAATTACCGTTTTAGTTGCTTTTGAGTTGTAAGGTTGTGTGTAATAAACCGTACTCAATCACAAACACTCATATATTTTGCTCACTACTTGGGCCCTTTTTTTTTATAAAAAAGATAAAAGTATTATATATATATATATTAGCATAACATGATTATCCCTACCATTTTTTATTTTGTTTTTATTTTATGTTCTGGCCTTCCATCCCTGATTATATATATCATAGACGTTTTATTTTCTATTTTTTATTAAATTTAAATCTTTTCTATATTTATATGCTTCATCAGAATCAATCTTGACTTTTAGTTGACCTTATAATATTTTGTCACATAAGCTTTTAAGTCTTTACAATTTCATACAATCAATATTCTAATATATATTTTATAATTAAATTTTAATTTTTTTAATATTTAAATATTCGTGGGAAGGAGTAATGAACCAATCAAAATTTATAGTGACCCTTAAGCCAAAATGCTGTGTCTAACAGCAATAACTATTTCTGTGGCAGTTTTGTCTAAAAATGAAGCACAATTTTCTTTCTATTTTAGGAAGGAAACTTTTTAGACACACAACAAAAAATAATAAATAGTTTTAGAGCTCAACTTTCCCATAATCCCTAGACTTAATATGACTTTTATTTGACATATAGATTATGGAAAAGTTGACTACAATGTTTGAGTTTTTGTTATAAGAAAAAATATAAACAACTCTAGAGTCAATTACAACATGCTATTAACTCCGCAATTCAAAACACTTTTCTCATAAACCTCCAAACACCTTGTACATGGATTTGTGCCAATTCAGTTACAAGACCCTTGACAAGCACAAAGATTTAGTGTGAGGACATCTTGTCATTGCATGTTGGCATATAAGTGTTAGAAGATATCTTTGCCACCGAATAAATAAAATCACAAACTTCAAGCATTTTTGGGAGCAGTTAAGAGAGGAACATTTACACAAGGAAGAATATTACGTTCTAGCGGTGTGAAATAAAAAGAGGCTATACGATTAAGTGTGAAGAATATTTAAGTGTTAGCTTGAAAAAGAGGCTATAAGATTTAGTGGTGTGAAATAAAAGCAAAGAAATTAAAAAAAAAAAAAAAAAAAAAGGCAAAGAAAAAGAAAAAAGAAAAAAGAAGAAGTGAAAGCCAAGGACCTTGTCATGTGTTTTAGGCTCAAGCTGTGTTGGATGCTCTTAAAAAATGTACATTTGCGCAAGTAATATTACATAAGCATTAATTCTTGTTTTTTAATAGAATATTTATATGCTTCTAGTTTTAGTGTTAGTTTAAAAAAGAGACTTTGGGCTTTTTAAATCTGTCATATATATGCTTCAATAAACATTATATATGAATGTGATAGCTTCCTTATTTGAAAGCTTGATCCATTGCCCATACAGATGGGCTGTGACCGTAATTTAAAATTCTTCTTATGGAAATTAAACACTGCAATTAGAAAGTATCAGACTAAGAGACTGAAATGTTCTTTAAAAAAAATTCCCCGAAATTAGACTACATCAAAGAATTGATTGTCCCTCGAATGACCATAAAAATTCAGTGTAGCATCCCGTTTAGACAAATCAGAACAATTAAAGTATCATCAGAAGTAGAGGTAGGCGGGTGCAACTGTTGGGTGTGACACTGAGGGTCCGTTTGGTTGGACGGGTGGAAAAGTTGGAGCATAGAAAATTGTGAGAGGATGAAAAAGTGTGAGAATAGAAAAGATTTTAATTTCCCTCAATTTCGTATAGTTGAGAGTGGAAAAAAAAATGGAAAATTGAGTTTATATTAATTTACGCGTATACTCTTATAAAAAAAACGATGTCCAATTAAAACCAAAAAAGTGATAAACAAGCAGAAGAAAAAAATCAATCACCTAAATTTATTAAAAAATAAAAATCATGTCCACTAAAAAAAATCACATCTAAACCAAAAAAAAAATACCGGACAAGCCTGCCCAGTAGATAAAAAAAAAAAAAAAAAAAAAAAAAAGAAGAAGAAGAAAAAGAAGAACTATTAAGAAGAGGCAGGCAACGCCTGCCCAGTAAATTTTTTAAAAAAATAAAAAGAAAAAGAAAAAAGGCAACAACGTCCAGCGGGGGAAAAAATGAAAAAAAAAAAAAAAAAAGGTGTGAAGAAAAGTGATATGGATGAATTTAGTGCACATGGGCAATTTTGTCTAAAAATGAAGCACAATTTTCTTTCTATTTTAGGAAGGAAACATTTTAGACACACAACAAAAAATAATAAATAGTTTTAGAGCTCAACTTTCCCATAATCCCTAGACTTAATATGACTTTTATTTGACATATAGATTATGGAAAAGTTGACTACAATGTTTGAGTTTTTGTTATAAGAAAAAATATAAACAACTCTAGAGTCAATTACAACATGCTATTAACTCCGCAATTCAAACACTTTTTCTCATAAACCTCCAAACACCTTGTACATGGATTTGTGCCAATTCAGTTACAAGACCCTTGACAAGCACAAAGATTTAGTGTGAGGACATCTTGTCATTGCATATTGGCATATAAGTGTTAGAAGATATCTTTGCCACCGAATAAATAAAATCACAAACTTCAAGCATTTTTGGGAGCGGTTAAGAGAGGAACATTTACACAAGGAAGAATATTTACGTTTCTAGCGGTGTGAAATAAAAAGAGGCTATACGATTTAAGTGTGAAGAATATTTTAGTGTTAGCTTGAAAAAGAGGGTATAAGATTTAGGGTCCGTTTGGATAGAGCTTATTGCTGAAAACTGAAAACACTGTAGCAAAATAATTTTTAAATGTGTGAATAGTACCGTGGGACCCATTTTTGATTAAAAAAAATTTGTAAAGTAAAGTTTGTGGGCCCCATGAACAGTACACGGGACCCACAAATGTGCTGAAAGTCAACAAAATCGGCTACTGTTCATGCACAGTAGCCGAGTCCCCTATGAAACGCGTGCAGCAGATGGAAAAAAAAAAAAAAAAAAAAAAAAAAAAAAAAAAAAACGCTGAAGTCGCAGACGCTAACTTTTTATCCGTATCCAAACTCAACCTTAGTGGTGTGAAATAAAAGCAAAGAAATTTAAAAAAAAAAAAAAAAAAAAAAAAAAAAAAAGGCAAAGAAAAAGAAAAAAGAAAAAAGAAGTGAAAGCTAAAGGACCTTGTCATGTGTTTTAGGCTCAAGCTGTGTTGGATGCTCTTAAAAAATGTACATTTGCGCAAGTAATATTACATAAGCATTAATTCTTTTTTTTAATAGAATATTTATATGCTTCTAGTTTTAGTGTTAGGTTGAAAAAGAGACTTTGGGCTTTTTAAATCTGTCATATATATGCTTCAATAAACATTATATATGAATGTGATAGCTTCCTTATTTGAAATCTTGATCCATTGCCCATACAGATGGGCTGTGACTGTAATTTAAAATTCTTCTTATGGAAATTAAACACTGCAATTAGAAAGTATTAGACTAAAAGACTGAAATGTTCTTTAAAAAAAATTCCCCGAAATTAGACTATATCAAAGAATTTATTGTCCCTCAAATGATCATAAAAATTCAGTGTAGCATCCCGTTTAGACAAATCAGAACAATTAAAGTATCATTAGAAGTAGAGGTAGGCGGGTGCCACTATTCGGTGTAACACTGACAGAGATCCATGAGCTAGAAGTTTTGACGATGCCTAGTAAGGGAAGACCAGCAGTTCAAATTGGATTACAATTTGCTAGCTTCTTGATATTATTGCTAACGTGAAGTAGGTGATATTGCGTATAAGGTGATCCTCTTTATGTTCGGAATAAACAATCTTCTAAAAAAAATATATAAAAATATAAAAAACAAAATCTCTAGCAATAATACTTTCCACATAGAAGTGAAAGTCAAATTCATGTGATTTTTTAATACTCTTAGGAATAAAATAAATGCATACTGACCATCATATATGAATAGAAAGTTCCACTATAAATTTAATTATTATCAACTAAGAAAAGGGAGCATATATTTATTATACTCATAAAATACTGAAAAATTACTCGTCAAATTCATGTTATAATTATCATCAAAAACAACAACAAAAGCTTGGGTCTCAAAATGTTGAGGTGGCTTATTGGCTATAGATATGAATAGATTGATTAGAGTTGACAACATGTGTAAACAAACCAAAATTCATGTTATAATCCTAAACCAAAATTTTTGCATGTTTCACTTTGTTCACACTATGAGTCCAACCCAAGAGTATATGAGAAAAATAAAATTGAAAAATATAAAACTAAAATGAGCCAATCTGAATTTTTTTTTTTTGAGAGTTTTAACCGATGGCGTCTATTCTTGATGATAGCTCTTTATCATCAGACTAAGACACCAATCAGTTTTTGATGTAGGCGAGAATTGAACCCCAGATTTCTTATACAATCATAAGAGACTTTACCAGTTGAGTTAACTTGAACCCACGAGCCAATCTGAACTTGACTAAATTAACTAAAATTTGGTAATGGGACACCTTGGAGGCCTAGAGCCAAATGGACCAGTAGACCAAGACACCAAGCAGCAGCCAACAAGTTCCATTGATTTTGGAGGTTGTGTTAAACATTTTTACGATTTTCATTTACGAGGAATAGTAGAAAAAGGATTGTGGAGACGATTTTACCAAGTCACAAAACTCAAAACAACATTCGTACTTTTTTAGCCCCTTGTTTTGAATAAATCCCAGAAAGGAAAGAAGGAACAGTGGATTCAGAATGTGCCACGTAATGAACTACAGAATCTCATTGTTAGTAAGCAATCTCTTGAAAATTTAAGGGTTAAATGACAAAAGATCATTGAAACTAGAGTATCACCTAAAGCTGTGAGTGACATTGGAAGAGGTTCCTTCACAACTAAGAGGTTTCTTCACAACTTAAGCAAGTGATCGGTAGATTCTTTTGAAATGTTGTAGACTACTTAGTATCACCTAAGTCTAGAGAAGCAAAGCAAGATGTTGTCATACAAGTCCTAGAAAAGGAACCTGAAGACAAGTTGAAAATTTGGGGGTAAATATCTGCTTTGTGACAATATACATATTGAGAATGGCTCTAAAGATAGGAGGTTGACTTGTATCCTTCAGAGCAAAGGAATGGGGCTTTCTCATGGAAGTGGCATATTTGATATCAGGAAACAATAAATAATTAAAATAAAAGGTTTTATAGAGGAAGAACTAGGACATGACAAAATTTCCCAAGGTAGATATGGATGCTCAAGGCCTTTTTCAAAGATACGCATGCAGACTCAGATTTCTTATATATTCAAAATAATATATAGTGGTTCTTTACAAAAGTACTGTGTCAAGAAGCTCAAGAAGGCCCCATCTTCATAGGATAATTTCACACAAAAATCTTACAAATCAACAATGCTAGAACAAACCACAAAGATTTTAGCGAACATACCTGACATAATTAGTATCAACATGTAGGAAAAAACAAAGGGACATAATAACACAAAAAACATCAAATTAATAGCTACTCTGATTGGAAATTGCTGCTAATCACTTTATTAAGCCATTTTTGCTTCTAAAATGGTGTTCCAAGTGGTTCTTCCTCACTATGTCCTCGTGACATCTTTGGGAACTCATATATGCTTAGATCTTGTTGCTTCCAAATGGTTCTGCGTATATATTGATAAGATTTGTGGTACATCCCTTCTTTCTATCCCTAATCAAGGACATCTGTATGGTCCAAGTCATTAAGAAACTAGACTGATTGGTTGACGACTGTAGTTTTACCCACATCATGTCACTTGTCATGACCTTGCTTTGTTTCTTGAACACTGCAAGCACAAATGAGCAAACAAATCCATATTATATTGCTGGTTAGTTGCCAATAATAAAACAATATGCTCCTGCCCCAGTTGAAAAAACTCATTTATCATTGAATGAAAATTTGAATAAAAACTTGTAGTCTCTTATAGATTCATTGATCATGTTTCTAGATCAATAGGTGCAACAAGCAATGTGTAAAACAGGCCAGATATTTAAAGGTTAGTTGGACATTTGTGCAAACACACAAATGCATACATATAGCTCACAGAGAGAGCTAGACATGAATAAGGACGTTAAAAAATTTCCAACCGAGAAGAAACTTACAGGGAATGGAATGTAAGCATGTCTCCCATTAATAGGCTCGACTGTGAATCCATATACCCTACCACTAAACCATGAATAGCCCTGTGTGCAAGGAGGGTTGAGCACATGTTTCAGATGCATTGCTCAGAACAACACAGAACATGTAATTAGGATCTGCAAAACAAGCAAAAAGAGGCTTATCATTTGCCCATCAATTTGTAGGACAAGGGACAGAGGAAAGAACTATAAATTTTCTCCTATGTAGCACGGGTGCGTTTCCAGATTCGGGTGCAGGTGCGGGAGCGGGTGCGGGATTCGGCAATTTTGAAAAAGTAGGGTGCGAGTGCGGCGATTAAAAAATTATTAAAAATATTTTTATTTATATTTTCTATATATTTTTACTATTAAAATATTTTTTTTAAAACACATTAGATTCACAAAACAAGTAAAAAAGAAAGCAAGAAACACAAAACAAAAAGAAATGTCTTGCACTCTCACCTAATCATGCCAGGTATCAACATTATCAGATAAAATGACCAAAACAGCCACATAACTTTGGGTGCAACTAAGGGGTCCAATAGAATACAAAATAAAGGGCATTTTGGGTAGTCAAAGTTTATATTAAAACTCAGACTTAGAGTAGCAGTTCGGCCAATTCCCATAAAAAAAAAAAAAAAAAAAAAAAACAGAGTAGCAGACCCGTACCCTGGTCGTTGATGGCTATCTCTTCTCTCGTGCGTTTCAACTCAATGGTAAGGCTTAGGTTTCAGTTTTTGGACAGCAAATGCTTTAGTTTCAGGTTTTTTTCTGGTGCAATGCATGATCCAAGGCCGATTTCAGCCGTTTCGGTCAGTTTCGGCCGCCAGCCGATACGTTCCGATTTGGCCGATACGACTTGATTCTGGCCGAATCGGCCCAGTTCAGCGTGAATCGGCAAGAGTCAAAGCCGAGTTGGCGTGAATTGGAGCCGAGTCGGTGCGAATCCAAAAAAAAAAAAAAACTAAGACGCGGCATTGACGCGCGGGCAGCGGTGTCGCTCGGGCGTCGCAACGTCGGACGCGGATGCGGCACCCATTTTGCCACACCCATGCTTCATAGATTTTCTCCAAATACATGAATATCTCTTTAGACACAAACGACAGCCTGACACTTGTCTAACATGCTTACTATAGATAACATGCAAGAAAATGACCAAAAAAGAAGTGAGTTTAAAATACAAGGAAACTACAAACAAAAATAATAATTTTTAACACTATGTTCCAAGAAAATTTATATCTTCAAAATGATTTTTGGGCATTTTACGCAGTCCAACATGTTTCTCCACATCTAATTATAGGACATTGTAAGAACAATTAATTTTTAATAAACTAACTGTTATAGTTGAGATAGATACCCATCTTACGTAGCCCAACATTGACGCCAGCTTTCTCTCACAGTACACACAAACAAGATTACAATTGTATCCCCATTTAGCAACCCTGTCATGAGGAAGAATTCTATCCATGAACGTTAGCGAACAAATGAAGGAATGCTTAGGAATAGCAATACAAATCCAAACCAAACACTGTCAATCAACAACTAGAATCTTTTACCTAATCTTATTCCAAATTGATCTACACTAACAAAATGAATAGAAAAACAGTAATTTATTTACAATAAGGAGCAAAAATAAGGACTCATTGTCAATTGAACAAACAAAAGACAATTTAAGGGAAAATTATATCAAGTACCATGACTAGTAGTGTTAATCCATGACCACCTAGATGGGGTTTTCTCTTTGAGATTGATCTTGATCTTTCTTCATCATCCATTGCAAGTTTTTTGTGTTAATCTACTGGGCTTATGCTATTTGTAAAATCTAGAGGACCTGTCTTTGATCTGAATCAAAAGTGCCAAACAGATTAAGATTATCTTGAGATGAGCTAGATGTGATCTAGTTGACAATCATTTGAAAAATAGAGAGTACCAAAGTTCCAGTTAATGTGACAATTGTCAATGATTTTAGGAAGTCCAGCCAAAAAACTTTGGGTGTTGTCCTCCATAATTCCTACAGAGAAGAGTAATCTTTCACACAAATTTCAATCCACAAATTATCATTGTGTAGAAACTTATTAATATCACATAGCCATAGCCCAGTCCACTTTAAATTAGGGATCTCAAAAATCTCAAATTTTAACTCCACGGGACTATAACATAGAAAACCAAAAATAATGCTAAATCAAATTGCATTACCTTACAAACCACTAAAGTCCTTCATGAGCTCTACTAATCTGAATGAATAACTCTTGAGATGCACAAATGAATAATTATCAAAGAAATAAATTGGAGCTGTTCGCAAGGTGAAGACAACTACATAGGCTAAATCTTAAAACTTATTAATGGCAAAGAAAACATATTTACTATAGGACGTGATCCCGTGTGCTTTAGACAGTCTCATATGTGCCATATGACCACTCCCTCTTAAGCAAGATATGCTTACCCATAAGGAATATAGTTTTGAGTTCAGCTTGCATTAATAAACAAAATGTAGGTACACGAGAAAAAAAAACAAATAGCACAAGACCATTTTGTTAAGATTTACTGGTAAAATTATTTTGTAGTGTTAAACCTAAACTATACTGCAACTTCTAGGATCACTATGCCCATGAAAAATATCTAACAATATAAGTTGGCCGTGGATCATTTCTCATTACCCCTGTATCCTCTGTAGATTTTGAGAGTATAAAATTCTCCGACTCATAATTAATTGCTTAAGATACACAATTAATACAAGATTACAACTCAACCATTAGGAACTTTCTTTTTAACAAGAAGTACATGTTTAGATCAATCAAATAAATTTTCAAGTGTCAACTCTTTCTTCTGTTAAAATAGCTATTTAGATGAATGAAGCTTTCCACTGTAGCAGCCTATTAACTTGGCAACACAAGTACCACTCTTAATACATTACGATTGAACATGGATTGCATGAATTATTTCTTGAGCCTCTGGACAGTAGTGTCGCAACTAAAGGATAATTTATAACCTACACTAGGAAGAGCATGATATCCAATATAAGAGTCTCAATATCAAATCATGGTTTTGAATTAGGAGATATACATGACCATCAGACTTTAGAGTTGTGTATGCCTCAAGAAGTACTGGAATGTCATTGTCAATTGTCTTTCAGAATCTCTACTTGTAACTTAACTTCATGATCCCTGACACACAAACATGCAAAAACTCAACAAAACCGATCAATAAAATGTTAATATAGTTTTAACAACTATAATCATTAATCTAAACACAATTGGATTTAAAAAATTGATCCAAGATATATATATTAAAGGTAACTAGAAATAAAAGGCACAAAGTAGCAATAAACACGGATTGAAATTGATGATCATGCAAGTAATCAAGGAATTTCACCTCATCGTTCATCTTTAAAGTCTCTATCTTCTTCTGTGTATGTCAATCGCCCTGTTCTGTTCAACTCGACAAAAAACCTTCTTATCATTGTCTATTCCACTTCTTCATCCGCCTTATACTCAGTCCAATCTTCTTTTTTGATAAGTCCTTACGCTTAGTCCCATCTTCATCACTAATGTCCTCAATCTTGTATACCTTAACCACATAATCTTTGTCATTGATTTGTTGCCCAAATTCATTATCTTGATCATCATCAATCCACATGCATGCCTAGAAGAAAAGCATAAGATTTATGTCACATTATTCTAAATAGCCAAAATAACGAAACTCCATAAAGACCCATACAATATTAACTGATCATAATCCATATTCAATTACACTACAATAATCATGTTTTTCTTTGACCTCATGTACAATGTCTTTCTAAAACCATTTCCCTTGAATGAACTTTTATATGAAAAGAAAAAGAGAATCTACACAAACAACAATTCCTGGTTCTTTTTCTCTATGCTGATGCATCCCACAATTTCCTTAATAGGCACACCAGAAGGCCAACTTGATGGATAAACCTCACCGTGTTTGACCAAGTTTTAATCTTCAAAATCCTACTCAAATTACATGTGGTTCCCCCTTTACTTCATGTTGAACATCTTTCCTGATAGGCACTCCACCAGACCAACTTGCTAAATAAACTATATTACATTTAATCAAATACTCTTTTTCTACAAACTACTCTCAATTCCTTGCATTTATATTATTTTCAGCTCAAGATAATGGGCGTAGAGATTTTCCATTAAATCTTTTCTTTTCGTTTCTTTTTAATTTTTAAATCTTAGCGCCCAAAAATAACTTTTATATCATTGCATAACCCCTGCTCTGACCATGTTTGTCACAATGCACCAAAATCTTTATTTATCAAATCAAGAAAGCAAAAAATAACTCAATCTGCTACACAACTAAAAAAAGTGTTTGGGAACATTTTCCTTTCACGAGTCTTCAACAGTTTCCTGCATCCTCTTCCTCAGAGTCTCCCATTTTTATCGATCTTTTCCTCCCTCTCTATCCTGAACTTGTGGAGGATTCTTTGACATCGACTGCCTCTCCAGATGACTCAGCTCCAGTTCTGTCCGCGGCATATGATCCACCTGTCTTGGATCCTGTGTCACCACCCTCTCCTAAGTCTCCTGTTGGTCCTGAACTTCGTCGTTCCACTTGAGTAAGCATTCCTCCTCCTTATCTCACTAATTATCACTGCTCTTTTCCTCTTGCCACCCTCTATGGACCTTACACCTATCGTGAGGCCCATACTGACCCTCTTTGGCAGCAAGCTATGAACGAAGAACTAGATGCCCTTCATAAGAATCACACTTGGGATATGGTTGATTTGCCTCCTGGTTAATCTGTAGTAGGTTGTAGGTGAGTTTACAAGATCAAAACCAAGGCTGATGGATCTGTTGAACGATACAAGGCTCGCCTCGTTGCCAAAGGCTTTACTCAGGAGTATGGCATTGGCTATGAGGAAACATTTGCTCTTGTTGCTCGCCTTACATCTGTTAGATGTCTCATTGCTGTGGCTGCTATTTGTCGTTGGCCTCTTTATCAAATGGATGTGAAGAATGCTTTCCTTAATGGAGACCTCCAAGAAGAAGTGTACATGCAACCACCCTATCCACACTCAGGTAGTCAAGTTTGTCGCCTTCGCCGTGCTCTTTATGGCCTCAAGCAAGCTCCTCGAGCTTGGTTTGAAAAGTTTAGCTCAGTTGTTGTCCGAAGATCCTCTGCTGGTATCACTCTTATTCTTCTTTATGTTGATGGTATGATTATTACTGGAGATGAATCTGCAGGTATTTGCTCTCTTCAGCACTTCCTTAGTCAGCATTTTGAGATGAAAAATCTGGGCACTCTCAGTTATTTTCTTGGGCTTGAGGTTACCTCTTCCTCTGATGGATAGTATCTTTCCCAAGCTAAATATGCTTCTGATCTGCTCTCCAAAGCCGGTATCAACGACAACGAGACTGTTTCCACTCCCTTGGTATACAATACAAAGCTCACACCCTTGGATGGTGAACCTATATCTGATGTTACTCGCTATCGTCAGTTGGTTGGTAGTCTGATCTATCTCACTGTTACTCGTCTGGATATCTCACATGTCATGGGTATGGTTAGTAAGTTCATGGATGCCCCTTGTTCTGTCCACTATGCTGCAGTTCTTCAGATTTTCCGATATGTCAAGGGCACACTTTATCATGGTCTCCACTACCCCTCTCAGTCTTCTCTCGAGCTTCATGCTTATTCAGATGCAGACTGGGCAGGTGATCCGACTGATCGATGCTCTATCACAGGTTTCTGTTTCTTGTTGGGTACTTCTCTTGTCTCGTAGTGCTGGCTCTTGCCCATAATGATGTCTTCCATGAACGCACCAAGCACATTAAGATCGATTGCCACATCACTCGCCAGCAACTTAAGAAAGGAAATCTCAGGTTGTTCTCCATCTCCTCTGCTGACCAACCTGCTGATATCTTCACCAAGACTCACCCGCCAGGTCGTCTTCGAGATCTTATATCCAAACTCCAGTTGACTCCCTCCCTACCACCTCGAGTTTGAGGGGGGATGTTAGTGTATAGCTTAGACTAGTTTAGCCCATTGGGCTTAGCCCAGTATACTGTACTTGTAGTTCACTCATATTATTTGTACTGCACACATACCTAGCCTATATAAGGCTTCCTATTGAACATTGTTATACACACAGAATATATAGATTATTTAGTCTTTCTCTCTCACTTTATATTCTTAATAACCCCAAAAACAAAAAACAAAAAACAACAACCGCTACATCTTCTTCATCCGAAAATTCAGTTGTTAACATTTTAAGAAATGAAACCAAAAAGAATGGAAAGAAGAAAAGAAGCAAACCATAGAGAAAGATAAATTTTTTAGAGAGAAAAAAAAAAAATACCTGAAGTGTGATTTGAGTAAAAACACCAAACCCACCCCACTCTCCATCTCTCAGATTTGTCCGATAAAAAGAGTGAGATCACTCTTTCTGTATTTTCTCACCAAGCCTCTCTCTCTCTCTCTCTGCTGGCCTCTCTCTTCTTCAAACAGTACGTACCCCACTCCCTAAGCCAGAAGATATTTTATTTCTCTCTCAGTTTTGTCTTTGTTTGGTCTCCCACTAAAACCTCACCCAAACTCACCGTTTTACTCACCAAAACTTTTTTTTACTCACCAAAACTTGAATAAACCAAAATATTGTAGATAGAGCTATTCGCTCTTTTTATATAGTTAGTAGAAATAACACGTGCTTGATCTCCAACAATAGGCACGTGCTTGATCTATTAGAGGATTATATTCTACCAATATAACTTAGATCTAAATATATGCAAATCACACAATTAGTTATATATTGTAATCTTTTATAGTTCCCTAAACCCATCTAAGATTCATCAAAATGCAAAACATTTTATGTAGTTCTTGTGCGTGCAACATTATATGATTGAACCATTAATTATTAATCAAACTTACACTTCTACATTTAAATTTAAAATTTTTATTCCAAAATACTAATGAATAAACAAATGATAACATTAAACAAAAAAAAAAAAAAAAAAATACAAATTTTCCAAAACAAACTTCATTGCCCACAAGGACCACAACCAAGCCCTATCCAACAAAGGTCTCAAACTTGTCACCAACCAACAAAGCAAGCTACATTCAGAAATACAAAACCCAATTCCTTCTCTCAAACCACCAAAAACTTGAACTCTGGCCAATGTTCCTATCAATACACAACCAAACCATCCCAAAATTCAACTCTTCTGTATCATCATAACCTTCTCATTCTTCTATAGGTGAGGGTTGTAATATTCTTAGCACAATCAACTTTCAAGTCAAAATGATATATATATATATATACATACACACACATATATATAACATAAATATGTAAGGAATTAAAACATACCAAATAGAAAGAAGTTAATAATGTGCCATGATGTCCTCAAGAGTCACACTACCCATAGAAAAAGAGGGAGTGGATGAGGATGAAGCTGTAAAAGCTAGAGGAATGGCCGTTCTGGTCCACCACAATTGACGTTGTGCCTCGCTTCGTTTAACGGTAGTAGCGTTTATGGCACACATGACAGAAAAATGGTCCGACTCGGGATAGGAGATAGAAAAATGGTGAATGATTCACATGATAGCTGAAAGAAAAATGAGTTTATCACAGGTCACCATATCCCTACAGACATCTATGAGGGATAGAATGAAGTGAGAGGGGAAGTCAATATAAATATGCTTAAAGAGGGATAACAAAAATCGAGCACGAGGTTCTGTGATAGAGTTACAGTGAGACAAAGAATGCAAAACAAAAGTCATCACCATATTAATAAACCTTAGACCTTTAGCAAAGGCCGAGCAAGGGGTGTACTAACGATCACCCCAATCAGAAGGTCACTCACAAAAAGAAGACATGAGTTCATCTTTAGACACTGTCTTAAGACGATCACAACCTGGGTAGTTAGGATGCACTACCCTCGGGACGTAGATCACCTCGGATACAATAGCCGGAGTGACCACAATGCGCGTACCTCGAATGCGAGTGACAAAGAGAGGTACTGAATAATCAAATCGGTGCATGTTGGAGTAGAACTCCTGAATGATCACGGAAGGACAAGTGACCGAGATGCCACACAGTGACTTCCAACCTCTACTGTGAATGACAGTGGGTAGGTCAGTATCAGAGAAGTCCAATAAGATGACTTGGCGTTTTAAATGAATGCCTCGTTTAGAAAAGTTCTCCGAAAAATCCTTATGGGATTTATCATCATGGAACCGTATGTGGGAGGGGGTAGAATCAGAAGATGATGCCCCAGAACGAAGAGGGTTCCGTAACGGAGTAGATTTCCGTTTAGGTGCCATAGAGTAACTAACGAAAGAAAGGAGAGAGAGAAAGAAACACGCAAAAAAGCACCAAACAAATCAATATATAAGTATATAGAGAATTGAAGGTACGTATGCATGAAAATGCATAAACATGTGCAAAATTAAAAACATCATGGGCTCAGTCTAATCCAAACCTACCAGCACACAAATTTGCAACAAAGTAAACACACATCTAAAATGCATGAAACATTGTTATAATGCAAATATAATGCAATGCATGATAATTTAAAACCATTTAAGCAAGACCCATCCCAAAAGTTTCACAAAAACTTCATTAATTTTGAAAAACCCCAAAATTTTGAAAAACCCCAAAAGTTAGATTAGAAACATGAAATGCTTGATAAGATGAGAGAAACGAGATCATACCAGAAGAAGAAAGATCAATCTAGACCGAAAAACCTTTGGGAATGAAGTTTAGAGTGAAAGAGAGGTGTTTGGGAAGGTGAGAGGTCAGAAAGGATCTAGAGAGATCAAGAGAAATGAAGTTGGAATCGCGCGGATCCTATATATAGAAGCTCTTAGTTCTTGATAGATCGAGAGGTGTCGAGAGATGTAGAGGATTAAAAAGGCTTGAAGAAGCTATTGAGCTAACTATCGAGGATCTGTCCAGAGGTTTCCACAGCAAAGAAACTTGATGGATCAAGAAGCTATCGAGCATCTATCGAGGAGACAAAAACTTTCTCGATGGATCAAGTAGCTTTCGAGATCGCGATAAAATGAAGCTGAAAAGCTCAATAGATAGCCTAGTTGTCGAGAGGTATTGAGAAGCTATTGAGATTGTTTAAAAAAAATGATTTTTTAAAGAAGAGAAAAACATAGATATGAATGCAATCAAACATGCTACTCAATCAAGGATCCAATCAAAATTTTAAGCTCTCAAAATCATCTCTCATCAAGAAAAATGTCAAGGATTCAGATCCAAAACACACACACACACACTAAACAAGTTTAACCAATTTTATATTTCAAAAACAAGTTAAAATAGTTTAGTGAGCATACATTAATACATGTATTTCTTGTGATGGCCAAATTACATTGTAGCTGCACATGTATCAAAAGTAGCAAAGAATATTGCGTGCTGTGTGTGAAAAACATCGTATGATTGCATAAGTGTCTATATGTTATGACGATTTGAGATATGAGTAAATTAATTTAACTCACACATGATCATCACTGCTTGATGGGGACTATCACCTTCAAGGTACATTCTATAATTCCCACATCTCTTAGAATACACGTTTGCAATCATATTTTAAAGTATTTTAATTCTTTTTGCTTTAATTTTTCTTTGCATATTTTCTTTTAAGCATATCATGCATGGGCATATAAGAGAGATAAAAGAAATACCCAATGATGTTAAGCTTTTGACATTGTACTTTTGCTATGCCAAAGCATACCGATATCATTTCATGATTGGCAGGCAACAGTGGCGAGATGGCTATTTATGTCTTTCTCTTAGGATTTTCTAGTTCTTCCCGTCAAAAAGTGTGATACGAGTATTAAGTACAAGAGATACCTTAATCTTACTAATCACAAACACGAGCCACAAAACCCACTTGCTTAGTTGTGCATAGAGATGCTCATCTAAGATACAAGAGATACAAAGTTTAAAAAACTTTGTTTCATTGGTTATTCAAGGTACATAAGTACCAATGTACACATAACACACACTGTTTTTTGTATTTTCTAATTTTTCAATATTTTCTTATTTTTATGGAGAAAAGCAAAATAAAACAAAACTGAAAACAAAAACAAAAACAAGAAGGGGAGAGAGAAATGTGACTAAATTACTTGGAGCATTTTTCCTTCCACACCTTAGAAGAACCTTTCCTTTTGGCAAATCCTTGAATCGGTAATGAGGGGGAAGAATTGCAACCGTTCAAGTTTGAAAGGAACATGAGGGCCTTAAGGAGATCTCTAAGAGGAGCAAGAAAGGATGAAAACTGACTCAGGTTTCTTGATGAGACCATACTGTTGCTCTGTTGAGTGGCTTGCCACTTGTAGCAATTAGGTCGATTATGTCCAGTTGCTCCACAGTGATGACATAGATGCTACTTCTTCTCTTTTGACTTTTGAGCATTACTCTTCTTAGCCCTAGGGTTTTTTAGTTTCTTTCTTAGCAAGCTTAGGGGGTGCTCCTAAGATAGATTTACCCTTGTCTATGTTCTCACTAGCTATCACTTTTTTCACATTATTTTTCTTAGATTCGACATTATTAGTAGGAGAAACAAAAACAGTAGTTATAGAAGAAGCAATATTAGAAAAGGAGAAATCATACCCTAAACCGGTTCGATCAGAAGTAGATTTCTGAAGGTTGAGTATCTCATCAAGCTTTGCACTTGAAGTCCTCTCCAACTGAGCTCTGACTTGAAACAGCTCCGCTTCAAGCTTCTTGGTCTTCTCAGCCAAGAAATTATTTTCAAACCTCTATGCTCCTATAGTTTGATTGGCTTCATCTAATTTTGTGGAGATTTCTTCTCGTTCAAGCTCCACATCATTAAGTTTGAAATGGACCAAATTAGATTGAAGTGGGTGTTTATTATCTCTATCTCTTGAAGTTGATGAAAGTGACATATGGTTCTTTAAGTAGGAGCGGAACTTAACCCTTCAACTTGGCCGCAAATGCTACATTAGCATATGAATATTAATTAAGTGGTGGAATATGATTTTTTTTTTCCCGGGTGAGTATAAACTAAATTAAATAAATAATGTCTCTACCCGAGTTTTTTTTATTATATGTATTTTCTCTTATAAGTTACAGTTTTAGGTTTAAGAATATATAAAGTCGTGGTAAAAAAATGATGGTCTTAGCATGATTAGCAAATTATAATGATTTTGAGAATGTGTAAAGGCATAATACATTATGGCGCGAGTAAACACACACACACACACACATATATATATACAATATTGGAAAGAAAATAATGATATAGTCATTGAGATGACTGAAGAGAAGTGTAACAATAATAAATTATATACTTTAGGTTTTAGATATTATATAAATAGACGAGCCTTAAGAAGTCTGGGTTAAGAAGTGTATATTTCACAAACCCCAGGACTAATTCTGCATCAAAGGCTTTTAAAGCCCATAATCTCAACACAATAACGAGTATAAAGTTTTGACATGAGCA
Organism: Castanea mollissima; assembly: GCA_014183005.1. Taxonomy (NCBI): domain Eukaryota; kingdom Viridiplantae; phylum Streptophyta; class Magnoliopsida; order Fagales; family Fagaceae; genus Castanea; species Castanea mollissima. Next base: position 70,189,236 of record JACAVU010000002.1, read on the forward strand.
ATTGGTGTTGAACAACAATTTTGAAAATTTTAGATGCATGGATAAAGCTTTGTAGATGTTTCTGTTGGAAATCTAATACTCTAGAAGATGGATACATTTGTCGTTAATACTGGTTGGTTCAGTGTGCATGATTATCAAGCACGATGAGTGACTATCAAGGTTTTAAAAAAATTGACCTAAATATCATAGTGTACAACATTTTGCCTTAGATAGGTGAACCTCGACTCTAACTCTAACCTCAATCATTTTGTTCTTGGAGGGCCTTTTTATTTATTTATTTATATTTTTATGAACGAAAAAAGGGCTTCACATGTGTAACCACTGACTCAGTCTATTTGAACCCATAGAACTCATGGCGTGAAACACCCCTGGGTGCGTTAGGGATATTCACGTCGTGACACAACATTTTTGTGAAATGCATGACTCAAATAGGCAATTCCTGGACCCGCAAGTGTGACTCAGTTCGGGACTCCTACCAACACACCACGCCCTTATCGGGCGTAATCAAGTAACTTGTGAACAAATTCGAGCTCGTTCGACAGGAGAATGAGTCAAGTTTGAATTTTAAATTTTGTTTGGTGATGATGAGCTCGAACTCAGCTTGTGTCTAAAAAAAAAATTTAAATGAACAAGCTTGATTTTTTCTTACTCGACTAAGGTGGGCTTGTTTACAGCCTTATTTGTATCCATTATTTTGTACATTCTTTGTTTCTTGCACTAATCTTGTGTCTAGTTATTGAGATAATATCAAATGTCAATCTCGTTGAAGTTGTTCAAATATTGGCCCAACAAAAAATTCTTCACATTGGGTCTTGCAAATGCCATCCCCCCCCCCCCCCCCAATCAATTTGTGATGGTGCTATAACATAATTGTAAAACTAAATAATTCTTTTTTAATGTGTACTAAGAGAAATAGAGATTAGAGAGAAAAGTGAGAAATATTTTTATATATAATATGGTAAAATAAAAGTTAAAATGTTAAATATATTGTAAAATAGTATAATATAAATGATAAAATAGTTTTGAGATGGTAAAGTGATTTTGTTGGTGTAAAAATCTCATTGCCCCAGCAATGGGAATAACTTCTCCTTGTTACCGATACATGATACCTCTCTCTCACAAGGGGGTGGACCCCACAAGGGTGTAAAAATCTCATTGCCCCAGCAATGGGAATAACTTCTCCTTGTTACCGATACATGATACCTCTCTCTCACAAGGAGGTGGACCCCACAAGTGTGGGGTCCACCCCCTTGTGAGAGAGAGAGGTAACACGTATGGTAACATGTAATACCTTCTCCAGTAATGGATGTCGAAGCACAATCTCACTTCTTCTTAGTATTCTCTCTTCTTTCATGCCTCTCAATTCTCAAGTCTCATCGTCGCACGCCTTAGCCTCTTTGCCTCGCCCTCTCACGCTGCTCACTCTCTCTGCCTCCACGCACGCACGCCACACCCACGATCACGCCCTTAAGCATAATGACGCTGACGTCTTCTCACTTTGCCCACAATAAACTCTTCGCCCGAACAAGGTATTATTGTATTCCCTTTCTTTTCATTTTTCTTTTCTTTTTTCACTTCAATTTCTCATTTCCATGCTTCAATTCGTGCATGAAGTGCTGGGTTTAAGCTCAATTTACAGGAGAAATTTCAATTGAAACCCCGTGCTTCAATTCTCTTTGTTGTTTGTAGGAGAAATTTCTGGACCTTAGAGCCAAAGGTAACAATTTACTTGGTATGGTTGTGATCGTGCTCTGCCCTCTTTGTTGTTTTTTCCTTCTCATTCTCACCCTCTGAAGTGCTCTGCTCTCTGCTTCTCTGCTTCATTACGTAACATTCTTTTCTTTTGATTTTGGTTTTAATTTTGATTTTGATTTTGATTTTGATCATTTTCTTTTCTCAGTTCTTTTTTTTTTTCCTTTTCATTTCTCTTCGCTTTATCTCAGATTCTCCATTCATGTTCTCGGCTTCATCTTAGGTTCTCCGTTTTGTGACTTCACTAATAATTGGTAACTTGTATATTTCAATTATTAGTTTACAAAGTATGTTGTGGATTTTGTGGATGTTGTGGATTTGATTTACAGAGCATTATTGTTTGTGAAATATTGTTTACAGAGTATTATACTATTGTTTGTGTATGTTGTGTTGATGAATTTATTTGTTGATAAAATGATTATTGTCAGTATAAAATTGTTGACGTTGAGTAAAATGGAGTCCGCCTCTGTACCATCTAATGATTGTTTTGTAATGTTATTACGTTAAATTCTTTAAAAATATGTTATATACTTTTATTTTTTTTAAAGGAAACATATTTATTACTATTGGTTTGTTAGTTTTAGTATATTAAAAAATTATTAATTATTTATATAATTTAAATAAATAATAATTAATTTATTTATGACGTCACTGGTTCGACCATTGATCTGACCCCAGTTCGACCATAAAACCGGTAATTAGCTCATTTTCCAGTTCTTTTACCGTACTGGTTTTTAAAACCATGGCTTTAAGGTTTTGTCACGGAATAGCCAAAGGGAGATATTGTAAGGTTGAATTTATTGAATCATTTGCTTGTAATTTTGCAATTAGATACCCTGTATTTAGCTGGAAATTATGTAAGGGTTGTGTGTGAGAGTGTGAAGAAAGCTCAAGATGTGTGCACTCAAAAGAGTCCCGCAATTGGATCTCGTAACTGGCATGTCACCAAAGTGGCACATGTGTGAAGCATGCAGGGAGCTTAAGGGTCATGATAGCTAGAGCACGATAGGACAAAAAGTACAGTTTGGTTTGACAGTTATCTCGTGACTCAGACTTGCAACTAGTTCCAGTCTCGAGACTGAGTTGCCAGAATGTCCTATTTGGATGAAAAATGTCTTTTCACATTCCTCACGTACCCTATTATAAATACCCTTATACCCACGAAATATGGAGAGCTTCTTGAGAGAATTTTGAGAGAGAAACCCTCTAGAAAATCAAGATTGACTCATCCGACATTTAATTCTCCAAATTCCTCTACTCTCACCCTCTCCATTGACATACCCTTGAGAGGTTCATTTGCCAAATCCTTATCTCACCATACCCATATCAGTGAGGAGGTATTTTGTTGCTTGGAAAGCAGTTTAGAGAAGACCAATTCGTTTGGTTGATGCAATGAGCTTATTACGAGATCTGGTAGGTTGGAGAAAACAAGGTTCGACGTAACCCTGTTGGAGTAAGAAGCTTGGAGGGCTTAGGTGCATCAGGTAGATTAGACTTTAAGGGTCTATTGCTATTCATGTATCCCAACTTCATTCTTTAGTGGATTATTTGACCATTTGGAGAGCGGCGAGTAGGTTTTTCATCGAGTACATCAGTTTGCTCTTCGATAACACATCACCGTGTTATCTTTGTGTTTGCATCTCTCCTCCCTTACTGTGTACCTTTGAATTACTGCTGTGTTTGTGATTAATTTTGGTTTAGAGTGTTTTACCTATTTGGCTTTAGCTTATATTCATCATTCTGCACATATATTATTTGTGTATAAAATTGTGTTGGTAATTTTGTATTTGGGGGTTTAAACGTTATCGGTGTTTTATAAGCTATTTGAACTTTCAATATTTCATCAAAAAATATTACTTTAGAAATTATTAGGGGAAAATAGAAAAGCCTTCAATACAAATAATTAGGAGCTCAAGCAACCTAATAATGAAACACATTTCCACCTGTAACTGAAACTACACCCTTTACATAAACTATAGCTTGTGATGCATTAAACGAGTCTGAAAGCTCTCTAACTTCAACATTCTTTGTTTCTTGAGAAACAAAGTTATACAAAACTAACTGTTCATTGTTAGCCACCAAAAGAAGTTCACCATTCTGGGTAAATCCTAGTGGCCTCTCAATTCCAAAACCCATTCATCAAAGGTTTTTTCTGTTACAATCCCTTCTGCATTATAAAAAAATCAAAGCAATGCAATCTCTTGAAATGTCAAAAGTTTTGCAAATCAAATTCATACCCGAAATATCTTCCAACTATGGCATCCTTATTAGTCAAAACACTTCATCATCACTCATGTCAAAGGATATAATAAGCTCAATATCACCGTGTGGCCAGGGTTGTTCATTGCGATAAGCCAACCAATGATAAGCTCCATTCAAGTATATTTCAGATTTACAAGGAACACTCAAGATTGAAGCATCTAAAATGATGTCGATCTACCTGATTGTAGAATCGAATCATCCCAAAACTAGAAAATTCGAACCACCTTGTAGTCATTACATTTGTGATCATAACCAAATCCAAAACCTTCATATGTGTAGTCCATGTGAGATGGGCAATGAACATGAAATGTTGGAAGGACCTTCAATTCTCTAATTGCTGAATTCCATATATATACATAAGGCTATGCGGTAGAGATTACATTAATAAATATATTAATTGGTTATTTGATTTATTTTTTCATCCATTCAATTAGTTGTCTATTTATTTTAGTATTTTTTATCTATTAGATTTTTTTTTTTAATTTAGTTAATATACCTCATAGTTTATAACTAAATTTGAAAATTTAGGTCTAAAGATAAGATAAAAATATTAATTCATTCTTCATAAATTACACAGAAAGATGGTAATAATTTAAAGAATAATATATTGTGAAATTCTAATTTCAACTCCCAATGAATATTAGGCTATTAGCATTCCTTTACGAAAAGTCAAATTCCTACTTTCGTCGTTAGAGCTGGGTAATGGTTTTTTGATTTTATAAATATTTAAGATATCTTGAGAGTAAGAACATTACTTTGAGTTGAACTTGGAGTTTTTCCTTTTTCTTTATTTTATTTTTTATATTTTATTTTTGGGAATGCCTGTGAGGATTACATTTGTCTATGAATCAAATAATATAGGCATGAGTAGGCTTTTGCAAAAGTGCGAGTGAGAGAGGTATTATGTTGTAACAGCATTCTACTCAATATATCTAATTCCTATTCGTATTTGGAGCCCATGTTTTCCTTGAGATGCATTCCACGTGTAGTCTTTATGATTGAAAAGAGAATTACTCAAATTGCAAAGAAAACTGACACTCTTATAGATTTGCACACACATAAAACAACTGCATATTATTTATGTGGAAGAATACTCTCCCAACTTACACACATAAAAGTTTCTGAAAAAAAAAAAAAAAAACTTACACACATAAAACAGCTGCATATTATTTGTATGGAAGAACACTCTTGCACACAAATTAAACGTCAGACATTATTTGCCACACACATAACTTAGACATGTCCCTCGCATCATAATGATGGGGAAATGACTATATTTTCAAAGAAAACCAATACTCTTGCAAAGTAGCTGCAAATTATTTCTCACACGTACAAACATAGGCATCTGATAAGCCATCCTTATAAATTAATTGTCCCATGTGCTCGAAGCTGCATACATCAAAACAAAACCATGGAATTAGTGTAACCGCTAAAAGCAAGTAAAACGGTAAAAGGTACCTTCTATGAAGACTAATTAAAATTCATATTAAGATGATAATACTCATATATTTGTGATTTCAAACTTTATGATAATATTTCTATTCCTCATCATAAAAGATGATTTTTTTTTGGATTTATTTACCATTTTACTCAAGACTTATGCCTACAGTTTTCTTATTTTTTTGATCTTGTGAGCAAATGCAATCCACCCTTCCCACACACACCAGGTTATTAGAAGAAGGAACCCCTTGGAGGTGATTCCCAGATACTGGAAAGAAGTTTTAAACCCAAGATCTTGAAGAGTTGGAATATAGAATAAAATTTAAAATCAATTAAAAAAACTAGAATGATATTGAATAAAATTTTGAGTGTTTAGGATGGGTTTGGATTCGGTGTCTACGTTTTGCGTTTGCCCATTTCGCGTTCTCAGCCTTTTTTTTTTTTTTCTTTCCCAGCCGCAATTGTTGACCAAGTCTTCCGTGAACAGTGCACCCGTGCACTGTTCACAGACCCACAAATATTACTTTTTAGCAACTTTTTTATTAAAAATGAGTCCCGCGGTACTATTCACACATTTTAAAATTTTTTTGTTACAGTATTTTCAGTTTTCAGTTTTCAGTAATAAGTTCTATTCAAACCGACCCTTAGAATCCAATGCTCATGTGAAAAAGATTTAATTAAAAATTATATGTAAACTAATTAAAATTATATTAACACTTTAGGGGATTTTTACCAAATATAAATTAATTTTCTCAAAATTAAGATTAGTCACATTACAAAAACACATTAACGTTATGGCATGTAATATATATATATATATATAATTTTATTGATGTAGTGTGTAAAATTATAAAATATAATCAAAATAATTAAAATAAATATTTTATTTTATTTTACATTTCTTGAAACTTTTGGCAATAGAAAATTAAGTAAATAAAATTTTCAATATTATTATTCTTAAAAATTAGATAATAGAGCTCTATATAAAGCAAATTATTGTTAGTAGTATTTATAAACTAACTACTGCACACTTTTAGCATAATAATCACTTCATAAATTTAAAGTTTTAATGGGTGGACGATAATGACCAGAATTCCCAAAATTTCATGTACAAAAACTTAGATTAAATTATAATAGAATTTTTATAATATAGAAAATAATTACTTAAAAAATTTTAAATTAAAAACTACCTTTAGCAGGTAGTGTACAGGCTGCGTCCATGCCGAGGGCCCAGAAGAAGTACCCAGCAAGCCCCTGGTTCTTGGCAAACTTAACCTTTGTGCCAACCGTTGATGGGGTATCGTACCCAATCCAATCGTCATCAGCATGTGAGTAAGTGGATACAGTACCCCCATCAGTCTCCACAGCGGCACCATTTTCATTATTGTACTTCAATATGGCATCATACTCCATAAGACCGTTACCAGGACCATATCCAATAGCAGGAGCTCCAATCTTATAGTCAGATGGATTTTGCAATTCCCATGTTCTTCCATAAAGTGGCAGTCCCATGACTAATTTCTTTGCCGGGACACTTTGAATCCAGGATGTAATACCAGAACTGGTGCTTTTACTGGGATGCGAGGGATTTGTGAGCAAAGCATGTGCAGCAGTTTTTGTAGTGTCTTCAATTTCATAATCATAGCACACGACATTAAGAAAATCCACATTATCAGAAAGGGTTTTAGGGTAGACCGTACTAGCATCAATACGGGGTGCAAAATAAACGAATGCACTTAGCAAGAGCTTCTTTCAGTAGTGGCCTCACGCCACTCTTGAAAGAGCGACCCAAAGTTTTCCATGTCCTTAGATTTTGGATATTTCCAGCAAAGATCCAACCCATTAAAGTCATAGGTGGTAGCAATTTCGATGGACGAATTGATAAAGTTTGAACGGGAATTTGTGCTGCTTGCCATTTTGGAGAAAGCATTTTGATTGGGGGCTTCTCCAATGCATAGTAAACTCTTTAAATGTTTTTGCTTGGTGGCGGTCGTGAAATCTCGCAGCCTTTTCTTATCAGTACCAGAGAGTAAAATTTCGTGAGTTCTGGGATCAATAGAAACAGTGGCGTAAAAGATGTGAGTGAAGAAGCGTGCATTGATGGTTGAAGGAGGGAATTTTTCAGCTTCAGATGAACGCCAATAAGCACCTTTGACAGCCATAGGATCAAACAGGGGATATGCAGAAAATGAAAGCTATAAGAGTCGAGGAATGTGGATATTGGACTGGCAAAACCAAAGATAGGGTTCTACATATTTATAGGCTTGGCTTGAGTACTATTATTTTATTTTTATTTTTTTTGAGAAACACTTGAGTACTATAATTAAGGTAATGGTATTTCTACATGGATTTTGCTATTATGTGTCCTAAAGACTTACAATAATTTTTCATTTTTAGAAAAAATTTCTCGAGAATTGAAAAAGTATTAACAGCTTTTCAATTCTCGAAAAAAATTTATCATAAATGGATAGCTTAAAGACACACATTAACCGAATCATTTCTACAATTCTGCTACAACCTACGTACATGATACACCGAACAAATCACTCTTACACGCTTATTTCACTTGTGCCCCCACCACATCACAAACATTTAGAAAACTACTATAGAAAAAATAAACGCTAATTTTACCATATTTTTACTATCTTTCATAACAAATCTTAAATAGTAGATTAATATTGGTTGTTGCTAGTGAGAAAAAATGTAATTTAATAGTGGGTTTGGATTAAAACCATAATAATCTACTATTTATAATTCATTATGAAAGTATTGTACAAATATTTTGCATGTAACACTTCCCAAAATAGTAGTGGAAAAAATAATTTAAATAAAAACAAAAATTACCGTTTTAGTTGCTTTTGAGTTGTAAGGTTGTGTGTAATAAACCGTACTCAATCACAAACGCTCATATATTTTGCTCACTACTTGGGCCCTTTTTTTTTTTTTTTTTTAAAGATAATTTTTTTTTTATAAAAATGATAAAAGTATTAGATATATATATTAGCATAACATGATTATCCCTACCATTTTTTATTTTTGTTTTTATTTTATGTTCTGGCCTTCCATCCGTGATTATATATATCATAGACGTTTTATTTTCTATTTTTTATTAAATTTAAATCTTTTCTATATTTATATGCTTCATCAGAATAAATCTTGACTTTTAGTTGACCTTATAATATTTTGTCACATAAGCTTTTAATTCTTTACAATTTTATACAATCAATATTCTAATATATATATTTTATAATTAAATTTTAATTTTTTTAATATTTAAATATTCATGGGAAGGAGTAATGAACCAATCAAAATTTATAGTGACCCTTAAGCCAAAATGCTATGTCTAACAGCAATAACTATTTCTGTGGCAGTTTTGTCTAAAAATGAAGCACAATTTTCTTTCTATTTTAGGAAGGAAACTTTTCAGACACACAACAAAAAATAATAAATAGTTTTAGAGCTCAACTTTCCCATAATCCCTAGACTTAATATGACTTTTATTTGACATATAGATTATGGAAAAGTTGACTACAATGTTTGAGTTTTTGTTATAAGAAAAATTATAAACAACTCTAGAGTCAATTATAACATGCTATTAACTTCGCAATTCAAACACTTTTTCTCATAAACCTCCAAACACCTTGTACATGGATTTGTGCCAATTCAGTTACAAGACCCTTGACAAGCACAAAGATTTAGTGTGAGGACATCTTGTCATTGCATGTTGGCATATAAGTGTTAGAAGATATCTTTGCCACCGAATAAATAAATTCACAAACTTCAAGCATTTTTGGGAGCAGTTAAGAGAGGAACATTTACACAAGGAAGAATATTTACGTTTCTAGCGGTGTGAAATAAAAAGAGGCTATACGATTTAAGTGTGAAGAATATTTAAGTGTTAGCTTGAAAAAGAGGCTATAAGATTTAGTGGTGTGAAATAAAAGCAAAGAAATTAAATAAATAAATAAAAAAAGGCAAAGAAAAAGAAAAAAGAAAAAAGAAGAAGTGAAAGCCAAAGGACCTTGTCATGTGTTTTAGGCTCAAGCTGTGTTGGATGCTCTTAAAAAATGTACATTTGCGCAAGTAATATTACATAAGCATTAATTCTTGTTTTTTAATAGAATATTTATATGCTTCTAGTTTTAGTATTAGTTTAAAAGAGAGACTTTGGGCTTTTTAAATCTGTCATATATATGCTTCAATAAACATTATATATGAATGTGATAGCTTCCTTATTTGAAAGCTTGATCCATTGCCCATACAGATGGGCTGTGACCGTAATTTAAAAATGAAGCACAATTTTCTTTCTATTTTAGGAAGGAAACTTTTTAGACACACAACAAAAAATAATAAATAGTTTTAGAGCTCAACTTTCCCATAATCCCTAGACTTAATATGGCTTTTATTTGACATATAGATTATGGAAAAGTTGACTACAATGTTTGAGTTTTTGTTATAAGAAAAAATATAAACAACTCTAGAGCCAATTACAATATGCTATTAACTCCGCAATTCAAACACTTTTTCTCATAAACCTCCAAACACCTTGTACATGGATTTGTGCCAATTCAGTTACAAGACCCTTGACAAGCACAAAGATTTAGTGTGAGGACATCTTGTCATTGCATATTGGCATATAAGTGTTAGAAGATATCTTTGCCACCGAATAAATAAAATCACAAACTTCAAGCATTTTTGGGAGCAGTTAAGAGCAGTGTGGCCGATACCGTACTGGTACCGACCGTACCAGCCGGTACATACCGTACCGGCCAGTGCACTGGTACCGGTACACTTCTATAGTGTACCGGAAAAAATACCGGCCAATTTTGGATAATACCAGCCAGTACCGGGCGTACCGACCGGTACAGAAAAAAAGTTTTTTTTTTTTTTTTTTTTTTTTTTTTTTTTTTTAGTTTTGTAATTTTTGAATTTTTGTAAAGGCATAATGGTAACTTATTACATTAACTTCTTAGTATTATTTGTTTTCTTAGTATGCAATGAACAACTAAGCTTTCTATTTTTTATATTGTGTTTTTTTTCCTTCTTTTATTTGATACTAAATTCTAAAACTATGAATAATTTGTTATGAATTGAGGTAATGTTTTATAAAAAACTTTATATTTACTATAATATAAATGAAATATTATATGTTTATAAACATGATTCTAGAGATTTTGGTGTGTGTGTGTATATATATAAAATAGCGGTAAACCCGAAACGGTACACCGGTATTGACCGGTATTTAAAATATATCGTACCGATGGCTAAACCGGTACAGCTTCCGGTACGGTATTGACTTCCTTGGTTAAGAGAGGAACATTTACACACGGAAGAATATTTACGTTTCTAGCGGTGTGAAATAAAAAGAGGCTATACGATTTAAGTGTGAAGAATATTTTAGTGTTAGCTTGAAAAAGAGGCTATAAGATTTAGCGGTGTGAAATAAAAGCAAAGAAATTAAATAAATAAAAAAAAAGGCAAAGAAAAAGAAAAAAGAAAAAAGAAGAAGTGAAAGCCAAAGGACCTTGTCATGTGTTTTAGGCTCAAGCTGTGTTGGATGCTCTTAAAAAATGTACATTTGCGCAAGTAATATTACATAAGCATTAATTCTTGTTTTTTAATAGAATATTTATATGCTTCTAGTTTTAGTGTTAGTTTAAAAAAGAGACTTTGGGCTTTTTAAATCTGTCATATATATGCTTCAATAAACATTATATATGAATGTGATAGCTTCCTTATTTGAAAGCTTGATCCATTGCCCATACAGATGGGCTGTGACTGTAATTTAAAATTCTTCTTATGGAAATTAAACACTGCAATTAGAAAGTATTAGACTAAAAGACTGAAATGTTCTTTAAAAAAAATTCCCCGAAATTAGACTACATCAAAGAATTTATTGTCCCTCGAATGACCATAAAAATTCAGTGTAGCATCCCGTTTAGACAAATCAGAACAATTAAAGTATCATTAGAAGTAGAGGTAGGCGGGTGCCACTACTCGGTGTAACACTGACAAAGATCCATGAGCTAGAAGTTTTGACGATGCCTAGTAAGGGAAGACCAGCAGTTCAAATTGGATTACAATTTGCTAGCTTCTTGATATTATTGCTTACGTGATTTAGGTGATATTGCGTATAAGGTGATCCTCTTTATGTTCGGAATAAACAATCTTCTAAAAAAAATATATAAAAATATAAAAAACAAAATCTCTAGCAATAATACTTTCCACATAGAAGTGAAAGTCAAATTCATGTGATTTTTTAATACTCTTAGGAATAAAATAAATGCATACTGACCATCATATATGAATAGAAAGTTCCACTATAAATTTAATTATTATCAACTAAGAAAAGGGAGCGTATATTTATTTTACTCATAAAATACTGAAAAATTACTCGTCAAATTCATGTTATAATTATCATCAAAAACAACAACAAAAGCTTGGGTCTCAAAATGTTGAGGTGGCTTATTGGCTATAGATATGAATAGAATGATTAGAGTTGACAACATGTGTAAACAAACCAAAATTCATGTTATAATCCTAAACCAAAATTTTTGCATGTTTCACTTTGTTCACACTATGAGTCCAACCCAAGAGTATATGAGAAAAATAAAATTGAAAAATATAAAACTAAAATGAGCCAATCTGATTTTTTTTTTTTTTGAGAGTTTCAACCGATGGCGTCCGTTCTTGATGATAGCTTTTTATCATCAGACTAAGACACCAATCAGTTTTTGATGTAGGTGAGAATTGAACCCCAGATTTCTTATACAATCATAAGAGACTTTACTAGTTGAGTTAACTTGAACCCACGAGCCAATCTGAACTTGACTAAATTAACTAAAATTTGGTAATGGGACACCTTGGAGGCCTAGAGCCAAATGGACCAACAGACCAAGACACCAAGCAGCAGCCAGCAAGTTCCATTGATTTTGGAGGTTGTGTTAAACATTTTTACGATTTTCATTTACGAGGAATAGTAGAAAAAGGATTGTGGAGACGATTTTACCAAGTCACAAAACTCAAAACAACATTCGTACTTTTTTAGCCCCTTGTTTTGAATAAATCCCAGAAAGGAAAGAAGGAACAGTGGATTCAGAATGTGCCACGTAATGAACTACAGAATCTCATTGTTAGTAAGCAATCTCTTGAAAATTTAAGGGTTAAATGACAAAAGATCATTGAAACTAGAGTATCACCTAAAGCTGTGAGTGACATTGGAAGAGGTTCCTTCACAACTAAGAGGTTTCTTCACAACTTAAGCAAGTGATCGGTAGATTCTTTTGAAATGTTGTAGACTACTTAGTATCACCTAAGTCTAGAGAAGCAAAGCAAGATGTTGTCATACAAGTCGTAGAAAAGGAACCTGAAGACAAGTTGAAAATTTGGGGGTAAATATTTGCTTTGTGACAATATACATATTGGGAATGGCTCTAAAGATAGGAGGTTGACTTGTATCCTTTAGAGCAAAGGAATGGGGCTTTCTCATGGAAGTGGCATATTTGATATCAAGAAACAGTAAATAATTAAAATAAAAGGTTTTATAGAGGAAGAACTAGGACATGACAAAATTTCCCAAGGTAGATATGGATGCTCTAGGCCTTTTTCAAAGATACGCATGCAGACTCAGATTTCTTATATATTCAAAATAATATATAGTGGTTCTTTACAATAATATATTCAAAATAATATATAGTGGCTCAAGAAGGCCCCATCTTCATAGGATAATTTCACACAAAAATCTTACAAATCAACAATGCTAGAACAAACCACAAAGATTTTAGCGAACATACCTGACATAATTAGTATCAACATGCAGGAAAAAACAAAGGGACACAATAACACAAAAAACATCAAATTAATAGCTACTCTGATTGGAAATTGCTGCTAATCACTTTATTAAGCCATTTTTTGCTTCTAAAATGGTGTTCCAAGTGGTTCTTCCTCACTATGTCCTCGTGACATCTTTGGGAACTCATATATGCTTAGATCTTGTTGCTTCCAAACGGTTCTGCGTATGGTCCAAGTCATTAAGAAACTAGACTGATTGGTTGACGACTGTAGTTTTACCCACTTCATGTCACTTGTCATGACCTTGCTTTGTTTCTTGAACACTGCAAGCACAAATGAGCAAACAAGTCCATATTATATTGCTGGTTAGTTGCCAATAATAAAACAATATGCTCCTGCCCCAGTTGAAAAAACTCATTTATCATTGAATGAAAATTTGAATAAAAACTTGTAGTCTCTTACAGATTCATTGATCATGTTTCTAGATCAATAGGTGCAACAAGCAATGTGTAAAACAGGCCAGATATTTAAAGGTTAGTTGGACATTTGTGCAAACACACAAATGCATACATATAGCTCACAAGGAGAGCTAGACATGAATAAGGAAGTTAAAAAATTTCCAACCGAGAAGAAACTTACAGGGAATGGAATGTAAGCATGTCTCCCATTAATAGGCTCGACTGTGAATCCATATACCCTACCACTAAACCATGAATAGCCCTGTGTGCAAGGAGGGTTGAGCACATGTTTCAGATGCATTGCTCATAACAACACAGAACATGTAATTAGGATCTGCAAAACAAGCAAACAAAGGCTTATCATTTGCCCAACAATTTGTAGGACAAGGGACAGAGGAAAGAACTGTAAATTTTCTCCTATGTAGCACGGGTGCGTTTCCAGATATAAATTTTCTCCTGCACTCTCACCTAATCATGCCAGGTATCAACATTATCAGATAAAATGACCAAAACAGCCACATAACTTTGGGTGCAACTAAGGGGTCCAATAGAATACAAAATAAAGGGCATTTTGGGTAGTCAAAGTTTATATTAAAACTCAGACTTAGAGTAGCAGTTCGGCCAGTTCCCATAAAAAAAAATAAAAAAAAATAAAAACAGAGTAGCAGACCCGTGCCTTGGTCGTTGATGGCTATCTCTTCTCTCGTGCGTTTCAACTCAATGGTAAGGCTTAGGTTTCAGTTTTTGGACAGAAAATGCTTTAGTTTTAGGTTTTTTTCAGGTGCAATGCATGATCCAAGGCCGATTTTGGCCGTTTCGGTCAGTTTCGGCCGCCGGCCGATACGTTCCGATTCGGCCGATACAACCTGATTTTGGCCGAATCGGCCCAGTTTAGCGTGAATCGGCAAGAGTCAAAGCCGAGTTGGCGTGAATCGGAGCCAAGTCGGTGCGAATCTGAAAAAAAAATAAAAATAAAAATAAAAAATAAAAAATTAAGACGCGGCATTGACGCGCGGGCAGCGGTGTCGCTCGCGCGTTGCAGCGTCGGACGCGGATGCAACACCCATTTTGCCACACCCATGCTTCATAGATTTTCTCCAAATACATGAATATCTCTTTAGACACAAACGACAGCCTGACACTTGTCTAACATGCTTACTATAGATAACATGCAAGAAAATGACCAAAAAAGAAGTAAGTTTAAAATACAAGGAAACTACAAAAAAAAAAAACAAAAAAAAATTTAACACTATGTTCCGAGAAACTTCATATCTTCAAAATGATTTTTGGGCATTTTACGCAGTCCAACATGTTTCTCCACATCTAATTATAGGACATTGTAAGAACAATTAATTTTTCATAAACTAACTGTTATAGTTGAGATAGATACCCATCTTACGCAGCCCAACATTGACGCCAGCTTTCTCTCGCAGTACACACAAACAAGATTACAATTGTATCCCCATTTAGCAACCCTGTCATGAGGAAGAATTCTATCCATGAACGTTAGCGAACAAATGAAGGAATGCTTAGGAATAGCAATACAAATCCAAACCAAACACTGTCAATCAACAACTAGAATCTTTTACCTAATCTTATTCCAAATTGATCTACATTAACAAAATGAATAGAAAAACAGTAATTTATTTACAATAAGGAGCAAAAATAAGGACTCATTGTCAATTGAACAAACAAAAGACAATTTAAGGGAAAATTATATCAAGTACCATGACTAGTAGTGTTAATCCATGACCACCTAGATGGGGTTTTCTCTTTGAGATTGATCTTGATCTTTCTTCATCATCCATTGCAACTTTTTTGTGTTAATCTACTGGGCTTATGCTATTTGTAAAATCCAGAGGACCTGTCTTTGATCTAAATCAAAAGTGCCAAACAGATTAAGATTATCTTGAGATGAGCTAGATGTGATCTAGTTGACAATCATTTGAAAAATAGAGAGTACCAAAGTTCCAGTTAATGTGACAATTGTCAATGATTTTAGGAAGTCCAGCCAAAAAACTTTGGGTGTTGTCCTCCAAATTTCCTACAGAGAAGAGTAATCTTTCACACAAAAATCTCAAAAATCTCAAATTTTAACTCCACGGGACTATAACATAGAAAACCAAAAATACTGCTAAATCAAATTGCATTACCTTACAAACCACTAAAGTCCTTCATGAGCTCCTACTAATCTGAATGAATAAACTCTTGAGATGCACAAATGAATAATTATCAAAGAAATAAATTGGAGCTGTTCGCAAGGTGAAGACAACTACATAGGCTAAATCTTAAAACTTATTAATGGCAAAGAAAACATATTTACTATAGGACGTGATCCTGTGTGCTTTAGACAGTCTCATATGTGCCATATGACCACTCCCTCTTAAGCAAGATATGCTTACCCATAAGGAATATAGTTTTGAGTTCAGCTTGCATTAATAAACAAAATGTATGTACACGAGAAAAAAAACAAATAGCACAAGACCATTTTGTTAAGATTTACTAGTAAAATTATTTTGTAGTGTTAAACCTAAACTATACTGCAACTTCTAGGATCACTATGCCCATGAAAAATATCTAACAATATAAGTTGGCCGTGGATCATTTCTCATTACCCCTGTATCCTCTGTAGATTTTGAGAGTATAAAATTCTCCGACTCATAATTAATTGCTTAAGATACACAATTAATACAAGATTACAACTCAACCATTAGGAACTTTCTTTTTAACAAGAAGTACATGTTCAGATCAATCAAATAAATTTTCAAGTGTCAACTCTTTCTTCTGTTAAAATAGCTATTTAGATGAATGAAGCTTTCCACTGTAGCAGCCTATTAACTTGGCAACACAGGTACCACTCTTAATACATTACGATTGAACATGGATTGCATGAATTATTTCTTGAGCCTCTGGACAGTAGTGTCGCAACTAAAGGATAATTTATAACCTACACTAGGAAGAGCATGATATCCAATATAAGAGTCTCAATATCAAATCATGGTTTTGAATTAGGAGATATACATGACCATCAGACTTTAGAGTTGTGTATGCCTCAAGAAGTACTGGAATGTCATTGTCAATTGTCTTTCAGAATTCCTACCACTGCAACTGTAAGGAACACCTCATAATTTCCTGCATCAAACAAGGCATTAAAAAAAACCATGTACTGTGACTCGAAATCATTTTCATCTCTATTTAAATGATCATACCTATCTCAAGGAAAGAACACAAACCCAAAGAGTGGCAAGGAAGGTAGCAGGAAGGGATTGATCCTTTTGGTTCTGAGGGGAGAGTCAAATAAATCCTAAAAAAGGGAGAATTAAAGTCACCCCAAACTTCAATAACAGAGGCTTCATTTTGCTCACTATCATCATTTATAAAAACTCTACTTGTAACTAAACTTCATGATCCCTGACACACAAACATGCAAAAACTCAACAAAACCGATCAATAAAATGTTAATATAGTTTTAACAACTATAATCATTAATCTAAACACAATTGGATTTAAAAAATTGATCCAAGATATATATATTAAAGGTAACTAGAAATAAAAGGCACAAAGTAGCAATAAACACGGATTGAAAATGATGATCATGCAAGTAAACAAGGAATTTCACCACATCGTTCATCTTCAAAGTCTCTATCTTCTTCTGTGTATGTCAATCGCCCTGTTCTGTTCAGCTCTTCAAAAAACCTTCTTATCATTGTCTTTTCCACTTCTTCATCCGCCTTATACTCAGTCCAATCTTCTTTTTTGATAAGTCCTTATGCTTAGTCCCATCTTCATCACTAATGTCCTCAATCTTGTATACCTTAACCACATAATCTTTGTCATTGATTTCTTGCCCAAATTCATTATCTTGATCATCATCAATCCACATGCATGCCTAAAAGAAAAGCATAAGATTTATGTCACATTATTCTAAATAGCCAAAATAACGAAACTCCATAAAGACCCATACAATATTAACTGATCATAATCCATATTCAATTACACTACAATAATCGTGATTTTCTTTGACCTCATGTACAATGTCTTTCTAAAACCATTTCCCTTGAATGAACTTTTATATGAAAAAAAAAAAGAGAATCTACACAAACAACAATTCCTGGTTCTTTTTCTCTATGCTGATGCATCCCACAATTTCCTTAATAGGCACACCAGAAGGCCAACTTGATGGATAAACCTCACCGTGTTTGACCAAGTTTTAATCTTCAAAATCCTACTCAGATTACATGTGGTTCCCCCTTTACTTCATGTTGAACATCTTTCCTGATAGGCACTCCACCAGACCAACTTGCTAAATAAACTATATTACATTTAATCAAATACTCTTTTTCTACAAACTACTCTCAATTCCTTGCATTTATATTATTTTCAGCTCAAGATAATGGGCGTAGAGATTTTCCATTAAATCTTTTCTTTTCGTTTCTTTTTAATTTTTAAATCTTAGCACCCAAAAATAACTTTTATATCATTGCATAACCCCTGCTCTGACCATGTTTGTCACAATGCACCAAAATCTTTATTTATCAAATCGAGAAAGCAAAAAATAACTCAATCTGCTACACAACTAAAAAAAGTGTTTGGGAACATTGTCCTTTCACGAGTCTTCAGCAGTTTCCTGCATCCTCTTCCTCAGAGTCTCCCATTTTTATCAATCTTTTCCTCCCTCTCTATCCTGAACTTGTGGAGGATTCTTTGACATCGACTGCCTCTCCAGATGACTCAGCTCCGGTTCTGTCCGTGGCATATGACCCACCTATCTTGGATCCTGTGTCACCACCCTCTCCTAAGTCTCCTGTTGGTCCTGAACTTCGTCGTTCCACTTGAGTAAGCATTCCTCCTCCTTATCTCACTAATTATCAATGCTCTTTTCCTCTTGCCACCCTCTATGAACCTTACACCTATCGTGAGGCCCATACTGACCCTCTTTGGCAGCAAGCTATGAATGAAGAACTAGATGCCCTTCATAAGAATCACACTTGGGATATGGTTGATTTGCCTCTTGGTCAATCTGTAGTAGGTTGTAGGTGGGTTTACAAGATCAAGACCAAGACTGATGGATCTGTTGAATGATACAAGGCTCGCCTCGTTGCCAAAGGCTTTACTCAGGAGTATGGCATTGACTATGAGGAAACATTTGCTCCTATTGCTCGCCTTACATCTGTAAGATGTCTCATTGCTGTGGCTGCTATTTGTCATTGGCCTCTTTATCAAATGGATGAGAATGTTTTCCTCAATGGAGACCTCCAAGAAGAAGTGTACATGCAACCACCCCCTGGCTATCCACACTCAGGTAGTCAAGTTTGTCACCTTCGCCGTGCTCTTTATGGCCTCAAGCAAGCTCCTCGAGCTTGGTTTGAAAAGTTTAGCTCAATTGTTGCTCAGCAGGGTTTCACTTCGAGTCCTCATGACACTGCTCTCTTTGTCCAAAGATCCTCTGCTGGTATCACTCTTATTCTTCTTTATGTTGATGATATGATTATTACTGGAGATGAATCTGCAGGTATTTGCTCTCTTCAGCACTTCCTTAGTCAGCATTTTGAGATGAAAAACCTGGGCACTCTCAGTTATTTTCTTGGGCTTGAGGTTACCTCCTCCTCTGATGGATACTATCTTTCCCAAGCTAAATATGCTTCTGATCTGCTCTCTAAAGCCGGTATCAACAACAAAGAGACTGTTTCCACTCCCTTAGTATACAATGCAAAGCTCACACCCTTGGATGGTGAACCTATATCTGATGTTACTCGCTATCGTCAGTTGGTTGGTAGTCTGATCTATCTCACTGTTACTCGTCTGGATATCTCACATGTCGTGGGTATGGTTAGTAAGTTCATGGATGCCCCTTGTTCTGTCCACTATGCTGCAGTTCTTCGGATTTTCCGATATGTCAAGGGCACACTTTATCATGGTCTCCACTACTCCTCTCAGTCTTCTCTCGAGCTTCATGCTTATTCAGATGCAGACTGGGCAGGTGATCCGACTGATCGATGCTCTATCACAGGTTTCTGTTTCTTGTTGGGTACTTCTCTTGTCTCGTGGCGTAGCAAGAAGCAGGATGTGGTTTCCCATTCCAGTACTGAGGCTGAGTACCATGCCCTTGCTGACACCACCTGCGAGCTTGTCTGGCTTTGCTGGCTCTTAGCTGACATGGATGCACCACAGACTACTGCCACTCCTCTTTATTGTGACAATCATAGTGCTATCTACATTGCCCATAATGATGTCTTCTATGAACGCACCAAGCACATTAAGATCGATTGCCACATCACTCGCCAGCATCTTAAGAAAGGAAATCTCAAGTTGTTCTCCATCTCCTCTGCTGACCAACCTGCTGATATCTTCACCAAGACTCACCCGCCAGGTCATCTTCGAGATCTTATATCCAAACTCCAGTTGACTTCCTCCCTGCCACCTCGAGTTTGAGGGGGGATGTTAGTGTATAGCTTAGACTAGTTTAGCCCATTGGGCTTAGCCCAGTATACTGTACTTGTAGTTCACTCATATTACTTGTACTGCACACATACCTAGCCTATATAAGGCTCCCTATTGTACATTGTTATACACACAGAATATATAGATTATTTAGTCTTTCTCTCTCACTTTATATTCTTAACAACACCAAAAACAAAAAACAACAACCGCTACATCTTCTTCATCCGAAAATTCAGTTGTTAACATTTTAAGAAATGAAACCAAAAAGATGGAAAGAAGAAAAGAAGCAAACCATAGAGAAAGATAAATTTTTTTAGAGAGAAAAAAAAAATACCTGAAGTGTGATTTGAGTAAAAACACCAAACCCACCCCACTCTCCATCTCTCAGATTTGTCCGATAAAAAGAGTGAGATCACTCTTTCTGTATTTTCTCACCAAGCCTCTCTCTCTCTCTCCGCTGGCCTCTCTCTTCTTCAAACAATACGTACCCCACTCCCTAAGCCAGAAGATATTTTATTTCTCTCTCAGTTTTGTCTTTGTTTGGTCTCCCATTAAAACCTCACCCAAACGCACCGTTTTACTCACCAAAACTTTTTTTTACTCACCAAAACTTGAATAAACCAAAATATTGTAGATAGAACTATTCGCTCTTTTTATATAGTTAGTAGAAATAACACGTGCTTGATCTCCAACAATAGGCACGTGCTTGATCTATTAGAGGATTATATTCTACCAATATAACTTAGATCTAAATATATGCAAATCACACAATTAGTTATATATTGTAATCTTTTATAGTTCCCAAAACCCATCTAAGATTCATCAAAATGCAAAACATTTTATGTAGTTCTTGTGCGTGCAACATTATATGATTGAACCATTAATTATTAATCAAACTTACACTTCTACATTTAAATTTAAAATTTTTATTCCAAAATACTAATGAATAAACAAATGATAACATTAAACAAAAAAAAAAAAAAATACAAATTTTCCAAAACAAACTTCATTGCCCACAAGGACCACAACCAAGCCCTATCCAACAAAGGTCTCAAACCTGTCACCAACCAACAAAGCAAGCTACATTCATAAATACAAAACCCAATTCCTTCTCTCAAACCACCAAAAACTTGAACTTTGGCCAATGTCCCTATCAATACACAACCAAACCATCCCAAAATTCAACTCTTCTGTATCATCATAACCTTCTCATTCTTCTATAGGTGAGGGTTGTAATATTCTTAGCACAATCAACTTTCAAGTCAAATGATATATATATACACACACACACACACACATATATATAACATAAATATGTAAGGAATTAAAACATACCAAATAGAAAGAAGTTAATAATGTGCCATGGTGTCCTCAAGAGTCACACTACCCATAGAAAAAGAGGGAGTGGATGAGGATGAAGCTGTAAAAGCTAGAGGAATGGCCATTCTGGTCCACCACGATTGAAGTTGTGCCTCGCTTCGTTTAACGGTAGTAGCGTCTATGGCACACATGACAGAAAAATGGTCCGACTCGGGATAGGAGCTAGAAAAATGGTGAATGATTCACATGATAGCTGAAAGAAAAATGAGTTTATCACAGGTCACCATATCCCTATAGACATCTATGAGGGATAGAATGAAGTGAGAGGGGAAGTCAATATAAATATGCTTAAAGAGGGATAACAAAAATCGAGCACGAGGTTCTGTGATAGAGTTACAGTGGGACAGAGAATGCAAAACAAAAGTCATCACCATATTAATAAACCTTAGACCTTTAGCAAAGGCCGAGCAAGGGGTGTACTAACGATCACCCCAATCAGAAGGTCACTCACAAAAAGAAGACATGAGTTCATCTTTAGACACTGTCTTAAGACGATCACAACCGGGGTAGTTAGGATGCACTACCCTCGGGACGTAGATCACCTCGGATACAATAGCCGGAGTGACCACAATGCGCGTACCTCGAATGCGAGTGACAAAGAGAGGTACTGAATAATCAAATCAGTGCATGTTGGAGTAGAACTCCTGAATGATCACGGAAGGACAAGTGACCGAGATGCCACACAGTGACTTCCAACCTCTACTGTGATTGACAGTGGGTAGGTCAGTATCAGAGAAGTCCAATAAGATGACTTGGCGTTCTAAATGAATGCGTCATTTAGAAAAGTTCTCCAAAAAATCCTTACGGGCTTTATCATCATGGAACCGTATGTGGGAGGGGGTGGAATCAGAAGATGATGCCCCAGAACGAAGAGGGTTTCGTAACAGAGTAGATTTCTGTTTAGGTGCCATAGAGCAACTAACGAAAGAAAGGAGAGAGAGAAAGAAACACGCAAAAAAGCACCAAACAAATCAATATATAAGAATATAGAGAATTGAAGGTACGTATGCATGAAAATGCATAAACATGTGCAAAATTAAAAACATCATGGGCTCAGTCTAATCCAAACCTACCAGCACACAAATTTGCAACAAAGTAAACACACATCTAAAATACATGAAATATTGTTATAATGCAAATATAATGCAATGCATGATAATTTAAAACCATTTAAGCAAGACCCATCCCAAAAGTTTCACAAAAACTTCATTAATTTTGAAAAACCCCAAAAGTTAGATTAGAAACATGAAATGCATGATAAGATGAGAGAAACGAGATCATACCAGAAGAAGAAAGATCAATCTAGACCGAAAAACCTTTGGGAATGAAGTTTAGAGTGAAAGAGAGGTGTTTGGGAAGGTGAGAGGTCAGAAAGGATCCAGAGGGATCAAGAGAAATGAAGTTGGAATCGCGCGGATCCTATATATAGAAGCTCTTAGTTCTTGACAGATCGAGAGGTGTCGAGAGATGTAGAGGATTAAAAAGGCTTGAAGAAGCTATTGAGCTAACTATCGAGGATCTGTCCAGAGGTTTCCACAGCAAAGAAACTTGATGGATCGAGAAGCTATCGAGGAGACAGAAACTTTCTCGATGGATCAAGTAGCTTTCGAGATCGCGATAAAATGAAGCTGAAAAGCTCGATAGATAGCCTAGTTGTCGAGAGGTATTGAGAAGCTATCGAGATTGTTTAAAAAAATGATTTTTTAAAGAAGAGAAAAACATAGGCAATTCCTGGACCCGCAAGTGTGACTCAGTCCGGGACTCCTACAAACACACCACGCCCTTATGGGGTGTAATCAAGTAACTTGTGAACAAATTCGAGCTCGTTCGACAGAAGAATGAGTCAAGTTTGAATTTTAAATTTTGTTT
Source organism: Castanea mollissima (assembly GCA_014183005.1). Classification (NCBI taxonomy): domain Eukaryota; kingdom Viridiplantae; phylum Streptophyta; class Magnoliopsida; order Fagales; family Fagaceae; genus Castanea; species Castanea mollissima. Next base: position 70,212,629 of record JACAVU010000002.1, read on the forward strand.
GGTGATGATGAGCTCGAACTCAGCTTGTGTCTAAAAAATAATTTAAATGAACAAGCTTGATTTTTTCTTACTCGACTAAGGTGGGCTTGTTTACAGCCTTATTTGTATCCATTATTTTGTACATTCTTTGTTTCTTGAACTAATCTTGTGTCTAGTTATTGAGATAATATCAAATGTCAATCTCGTTGAAGTTGTTCAAATATTGGCCCAACAAAAAATTCTTCACATTGGGTCTTGCAAATGCCATCCCCCCCCCCCCCCCCAATCAATTTGTGATGGTGCTATAACATAATTGTAAAACTAAATAATTCTTTTTTAATGTGTACTAAAGAGAAATAGAGATTAGAGAGAAAAGTGAGAAATATTTTTATATATTTTAATATATAATATGGTAAAATAAAAGTTAAAATGTTAAATATATTGTAAAATTGTATAATATAAATGATAAAATAGTTTTGAGATGGTAAAGTGATTTTTTTTGGTGTAAAAATCTCATTGCCCCAGCAATGGGAATAACTTCTCCCTGTTACCAATACATGATACCTCTCTCTCACAAGGAGGTGGACCCCACACTTGTGGGGTCCACCCCCTTGTGAGAGAGAGAGGTACACTTGTGGGGTCCACCCCCTTGTGAGAGAGAGAGGTACACTTGTGGGGTCCACCCCCTTGTGAGAGAGAGAGGTAACATGTATGGTAACATGTAATACCTTCTCCAGTAATGGATGTCGAAGCACAATCTCACTTCTTCTTAGTATTCTCTCTTCTTTCATGCCTCACAATTCTCAAGTCTCATTGTTGCACGCCTTAGCCTCTTTGCCTCGCCCTCTCACGCTGCTCACTCTCTCTGCCTCCACGCACGCACGCCACACCCACGATCACGCCCTTAAGCATAATGACGCTGACGTCTTCTCACTTTGCCCACAATAAACTCTTCGCCCGAACAAGGTATTATTGTATTCCCTTTCTTTTCATTTTTCTTTTCTTTTTTCACTTCAATTTCTCATTTCCATGCTTCAATTCGTGCATGAAGTGTTGGGTTTAAGCTCAATTTATAGGAGAAATTTCAATTGAAACCCCGTGCTTCAATTCTCTTTGTTGTTTGTAGGAGAAATTTCCGGACCTTTGAGCCAAAGGTAACAATTTACTTGGTATGGTTGTGATCGTGCTCTGCCCTCTTTGTTGTTTTTTCCTTCTCATTCTCACCCTCTGAAGTGCTCTGCTCTCTGCTTCTCTGCTTCATTAGGAAACATTCTTTTCTTTTGATTTTGGTTTTAATTTTGATTTTGATCATTTTCTTTTCTCAGTTCTTTTTTTTTTCCTTTCCATTTCTCTTCGCTTCATCTCAGATTCTCCATTCATGTTCTCGGCTTCATCTTAGGTTCTCCGTTTTGTGACTTCACTAGTAACTGGTAACTTGTATATTTCAATTATTAGTTTACAAAGTATGTTGTGGATTTTGTGGATGTTGTGGATTTGATTTACAGAGCATTATTGTTTGTGAAATATAGTTTACAGAGTATTTTACAAAGCATGTTGTTGATTTTGTGTATGTTATGGATTTGATTTACAGAGCATTATTGTTTGTGAAATATTGTTTACAGAGTATTATACTATTGTTTGTGTATGTTGTGTTGATGAATTTATTTGTTGATAAAATGATTGTTGTCAGTATAAAATTGTTGACGTTGAGTAAAATGGAGTCCGCCTCTGTACCATGTAATGATTGTTTTGTAATGTTATTACGTTAAATTCTTTAAAAATATGTTATATACTTTTATTTTTTTTAAAGGAAACATATTTATTACTATTGGTTTGTTAGTTTTAGTATATTAAAAAATTATTAATTATTTATATAATTTAAATAAATAATAATTAATTTATTTATGACGTCACTGGTTCGACCATTGGTCTGACCCCAGTTCGACCATAAAACCGGTAATTAGCTCATTTTCTAGTTCTTTTACCGTACTGGTTTTTAAAACCATGGCTTAAAGGTTTTGTCACGGAATAGCCAAAGGGAGATATTGTAAGGTTGAATTTATTGAATCATTTGCTTGTAATTTTGCAATTAGATACCCTGTATTTAGCTGGAAATTATGTAAGTGTTGTGTGTGAGAGTGTGAAGAAAGCTCAAGATGTGTGCACTCAAAAGAGTCCCGCAATTGGATCTCGTAACTGGCATGCCACCAAAGTGGCACATGTGTGAAGCATGCAGGGAGCTTAAGGGTCATGATAGCTAGAGCACTATAGGACAAAAAGTACAGTTTGGCCTGACAGTTATCTCGCGACTCAGACTTGCAACTAGTTCCAGTCTCGAGACTGAGTTGCCAGAATGTCCTATTTGGATGAAAAATGTCTTTTCACATTCCTCATGTACCCTATTATAAATACCCTTATACCCACGAAATATGGAGAGCTTCTAGAGATAATTTTGAGAGAGAAACCCTCTAGAAAATCAAGATTGACTCATCCGACATTTAATTCTCCAAATTCCTCTACTCTCACCCTCTCCATTGACATACCCTTGAGAGGTTCATTTGCCAAATCCTTATCTCACCATACCCATATCAATGAGGAGGTATTTTGTTGCTTGGAAAGCAGTTCAGAGAGGACCAATTCGTTTGGTTGATGCAATGAGCTTATTACGAGATCTGGTAGGCTGGAGAAAACAAGGTTCGACGTAACCCTGTTGGAGTAAGAAGCTTGTAGGGCTTAGGTGCATCGGGTAGATTAGACTTTAAGGGTCTATTGCTATTCATGTATCCCAACTTCATTCTTTAATGGATTATTTGACCACTTGGAGAGGGGCGAGTAGGTTTTTCATTGAGTACATCAGTTTTCTCTTCGATAACACATCACCGTGTTATCTTTGTGTTTGCATCTCTCCTCCCTTACTCTTTACTTTTGAATTACTGCTGTGTTTGTGATTAATTTTGGTTTAGAGTGTTTTACCTATTTGGCTTTAGCTTATATTCATCATTCTGCACATATATTATTTGTGTATAAAATTGTGTTGGTAATTTTGTATTTGGGGGTTTAAACGTTTATCGGTGTTTTATAAGCTATTTGAACTTTCAATATTCATTAAAAAATATTACTTTAGAATTATTAGGGGAAATAGAAAAGCCTTCAATACAAATAATTAGGAGCTCAAGCAACCTAATAATGAAACACATTTCCACCTGTAACTGAAATTAGACCCTTTACATAAACTATAGCCTGTGATGCATTAAACGAGTCTGAAAGCTCTCTAACTTCAACATTCTTAGTTTCTTGAGAAACAAAGTTATACAAAACTACCTGTTCATTGTAGCCACCAAAGAAGTTCACCATTCTGGGTAAATCCTAGTGGCCTCTCAATTCCAAAACCCATTCATCAAAGGTTTTTTCTGTTACAATCCCTTCTGCATTATAAAAAAATCAAAGCAATGCAATCTCTTGAGATATCAAAAGTTTTGCAAATCAAATTCATACCCGAAATATCTTCCAACTATGGCATCCTTATTAGTCAAAACACTTCATCATCACTCATGTCAAAGGATTAATAAGCTCAATATCACCGTGTGGCCAGGGTTGTTCATTGCGATAAGCCAACCACTGATAAGCTCCATTCAAGTATATTTCAGATTTACAAGGAACACTCAAGATTGAAGCATCTAAAATGATGTCGATCTACCTGATTGTAGAATCGAATCATCCCAAAACTAGAAAATTCTAACCACCTTGTAGTCATTACATTTGTGATCATAACCAAATCCAAAACCTTCATATGTGTAGTCCATGTGAGATGGGCAATGAACATGAAATGTTGGAAGGACCTTCAATTCTCTATTGCTGAATTCCATATATATACATAAGGCTATGCGGTAGAGATTACATTAATAAATATATTAATTGGTTATTTGATTTATTTTTTCATCCATTCAATTAGTTGTCATTTATTTTAGTATTTTTTATCTATTAGATTTTTTTTTTAATTTAGTTAATATACCTCATAGTTTATAACTAAATTTGAAAATTTAGGTCCAAAGATAAGATAAAATATTAATTCATTCTTCATAAATTACACAGAAAGATGGTAATAATTTAAAGAATAATATATTGTGAAATTCTAATTTCAACTCCCAATGAATATTAGGCTATTAGCATTCCTTTACGAAAAGTCAAATTCCTACTTTCGTCGCTAGAGCTGGGTAATGGTTTTTTGATTTTATAAATATTTAAGATATCTTGAGAGTAAGAACATTACTTTGAGTTGAACTTGGAGTTTTTCCTTTTTCTTTATTTTATTTTTTATTTTTTATTTTTGGGAATGCCTGAGAGGATTACATTTGTCTATGAATCAAATAATATAGGCATGAGTAGGCTTTTGCAAAAGTGCGAGTGAGAGAGGTATGATGTTGTAACAGCATTCTACTCAATGTATCTAATTCCTATTCGTATTTGGAGCCCATGTTTTCCTTGAGATGCATTCCACGTGTAGTCTTTATGATTGAAAAGAGAATTACTCAAATTGCAAAGAAAACTGACACTCTTATAGATTTGCACACACATAAAACAACTGCATATTATTTATGTGGAAGAATACTCTTCCAACTTACACACATAAAGTTTCTGAAAAAAAAAAAAAAAAACTTACACACATAAAACAGCTGCATATTATTTGTATGGAAGAACACTCTTGCACACAAATAAAACGTCAGACATTATTTGCCACACACATAACTTAGACATGTCCCTCGCATCATAATGATGGGGAAATGACTATATTTTCAAAGAAAACCAATACTCTTGCAAAGTAGCTGCAAATTATTTCTCACACGTACAAACATAGGCATCTGATAAGCCATCCTTATAAATTAATTGTCCCATGTGCTCGAAGCTGCATACATCAAAACAAAACCATGGAATTAGTGTAACCGCTAAAAGCAAGTAAAACCGTAAAAGGTGCCTTCGATGAAGACTAATTAAAATTCATATTAAGATGATAATACTCATATATTTGTGATTTCAAACTTTATGATAATATTTCTATTCCTCATCATAAAAGATGATTTTTTTTTGGATTTATTTACCATTTTACTCAAGACTTATGCCTACAGTTTTCTTATTTTTTTTAATCTTGTGAGCAAATGCAATCCACCCTTCCCACACACACCAGGTTATTAGAAGAAGGAATCCCTTAGAGGTGATTCCCAGATACTGGAAAGAAGTTTTAAACCCAAGGTCTTGAAGAGTTGGAATATAGAATAAAATTTAAAATCAATTAAAAAAACTAGAATGATATTGAATAAAATTTTGAGTGCTTAGGATGGGTTTGGATTCGGTGTCTACGTTTTGCGTTTGCCCATTTCGTGTTCTCAGCCTTTTTTTTTTTTTTTTTTCCCAGCCGCAATTGTTGACCAAATCTTCCGTGAACAGTGCACCCGTGCACTGTTCACAGACCTACAAATTTTACTTTTTAGCAACTTTTTTATTAAAAATGAGTCTCGCGGTACTATTCACACATTTTAAAATTATTTTGTTACAGTGTTTTCAGTAATAAGTTCTATCCAAACCGACCCTTAGAATCCAATGCTCATGTGAAAAAGGTTTAATTAAAAATTATATGTAAACTAATTAAAATTATATTAACACTTTAGGGGATTTTTACCAAATATAAATTATTTTTCTTAAAGTTAAGATTAGTCACATTACAAAAAACACATTAACGTTATGGCATGTAATATATATATATATATATATATATAATTTATTGATGTAGTGTGTAAAATTATAAAATATAATCAAAATAATTAAAATAAATATTTTATTTTATTTTACATTTCTTGAAACTTTTGGCAATAGAAAATTAAGTAAATAAAATTTTCAATATTATTATTCTTAAAATTAGATAATAGAGCTCTATATAAAGCAAATTATTGTTAGTAGTATTTATAAACTAACTACTGCACACTTTTAGCATAATAATCACTTCATAAATTTAAAGTTTTAATGGGTGGACAATAATGACCAGAATTCCCAAATTTCATGTACAAAAACTTAGATTAAATTATAATAGAATTTTTATAATATAGAAAATAATTACTTAAAAAATTTTAAATTAAAAACTACCTTTAGCAGGTAGTGTACAGGCTGCGTCCATGCCGAGGGCCCAGAAGAAGTACCCAGCAAGCCCCTGGTTCTTGGCAAACTTAACCTTTGTGCCAACCGTTGATGGGGTATCGTACCCAATCCAATCGTCATCAGCATGTGAGTAAGTGGATACAGTACCCCCATCAGTCTCCACAGCGGCACCATTTCATTATTGTACTTCAATATGGCATCATACTCCATAAGACCGTTAGCAGGACCATATCCAATAGCAGGAGCTCCAATCTTATAGTCAGATGGATTTTGCAATTCCCATGTTCTTCCATAAAGTGGCAGTCCCATGACTAATTTCTTTGCCGGGACACTTTGAATCCAGGATGTAATACCAGAACTGGTGCTTTTACTGGGATGCGAGGGATTTGTGAGCAAAGCATGTGCAGCAGTTTTTGTAGTGTCTTCAATTTCATAATCATAGCACACGACATTAAGAAAATCCACATTATCAGAAAGGGTTTTAGGGTAGACCGTACTAGCATCAATACGGGGTGCAAAATAAACGAATGCACTTAGCAAGAGCTTCTTTTCAGTAGTGGCCTCACGCCACTCTTGAAAGAGCGACCCAAAGTTTTCCATGTCCTTAGATTTTGGATATTTCCAGCAAAGATCCAACCCATTAAAGTCATAGGTGGTAGCAATTTCGATGGACGAATTGATAAGTTTGAACGGGAATTTGTGCTGCTTGCCATTTTGGAGAAAGCATTTTGATTGGGGGCTTCTCCAATGCATAGTAAACTCTTTAAATGTTTTGCTTGGTGGCGGTCGTGAAATCTCGCAGCCTTTTCTTATCAGTACCAGAGAGTAAAATTTCGTGAGTTCTGGGATCAATAGAAACAGTGGCGTAAAAGATGTGAGTGAAGAAGCGTGCATTGATTGTTGAAGGAGGGAATTTTTCAGCTTCAGATGAACGCCAATAAGCACCTTTGACAGCCATAGGATCAAACAGGGGATATGCAGAAAATGAAAGCTATAAGAGTCGAGTAATGTGGATATTGGACTGGCAAAACCAAAGATAGGGTTCTACATATTTATAGGCTTGGCTTGAATACTATTATTTTTTTTTTAAATTTTTTTTTTGAGAAACACTTGAGTACTATAATTAAGGTAATGGTATTTCTACATGGATTTTGCTATTATGTGTCCTAAAGACTTACAATAATTTTTCATTTTTAGAAAAAAATTTCTCGAGAATTGAAAAAGTATTAACAGCATTTCAATTCTCGAAAAAAATTTATCATAAATGGATAGCTTAAAGACACACATTAACCGAACCATTTCTACAATTCTGCTACAACCTACGTACATGATACACCAAACAAATCACTCTTACACGCTTATTTCACTTGTGCCCCCACCACATCACAAACATTTAGAAAACTGCTATAGAAAAAATAAACGCTAATTTTACCATATTTTTACTATCTTTCATAACAAATCTTAAATAGTAGATTAATATTGGTTGTTGCTAGTGAGAAAAAATGTAATTTAATAGTGGGTTTGAATTAAAACCATAATAATCTACTATTTATAATTTATTATGAAAGTATTGTACAAATATTTTGCACGTAACACTTCTCAAAATAGTAGTGGAAAAAATAATTTAAATAAAAACAAAAATTACCGTTTTAGTTGCTTTTGAGTTGTAAGGTTGTGTGTAATAAACCGTACTCAATCACAAACACTCATATATTTTGCTCACTACTCGGGCCCTTTTTTTTTTTTTTTAAAGATAATTTTTTTTTTATAAAAAAGATAAAAGTATTAGATATATATATATATATATATATATATATATATATATATATATATATATTAGCATAACATGATTATCCCTACCATTTTTTATTTTTGTTTTTATTTTATGTTCTGGCCTTCCATCCCTGATTATATATATCATAGACATTTTATTTTCTTTTTTTATTAAATTTAAATCTTTTCTATATTTATATGCTTCATCAGAATCAATCTTGACTTTTAGTTGACCTTATAATATTTTGTCACATAAGCTTTTAAGTCTTTACAATATTAAACAATCAATATTCTAATATATATTTTATAATTAAATTTTAATTTTTTAATATTTAAATATTCGTGGGAAGGAGTAATGAACCAATCAAAATTTATAGTGACCCTTAAGCCAAAATGCTGTGTCTAACAGCAATAACTATTTCTGTGGCAGCTTTGTCTAAAAATGAAGCACAATTTTCTTTCTATTTTAGGAAGGAAACTTTTGAGACACACAACAAAAAATAAAAATAGTTTTAGAGCTCAACTTTCCCATAATCCCTAGACTTAATATGACTTTTATTTGACATATAGATTATGGAAAAGTTGACTACAATGTTTGAGTTTTTGTTATAAGAAAAAATATAACAACTCTAGAGTCAATTACAACATGCTATTAACTCCGCAATTCAAACACTTTTTCTCATAAACCTCCAAACACTTGTACATGGATTTGTGCCAATTTAGTTACAAGACCCTTGACAAGCACAAAGATTTAGTGTGAGGACATCTTGTCATTGCATGTTGGCATATAAGTGTTAGAAGATATCTTTGCCACCGAATAAATAAAATCACAAACTTCAAGCATTTTTGGGAGCAATTAAGAGAGGAACATTTACACAAGGAAGAATATTTACGTTTCTAGCGCTGTGAAATAAAAAGAGGCTATACGATTTAAGTGTGAAGAATATTTAAGTGTTAGCTTGAAAAGAAGCTATAAGATTTAGTGGTGTGAAATAAAAGCAAAGAAATTAAATAAATAAATAAAAAGGCAAAGAAAAAGAAAAAGAAAAAAGAAGAAGTGAAAGCCAAAGGACCTTGACATGTGTTTTAGGCTCAAGCTGTGTTGGATGCTCTTAAAAATGTACATTTGCGCAAGTAATATTACATAAGCATTAATTCTTGTTTTTTAATAGAATATTTATATGCTTCTAGTTTTAGTTTTAGTTTAAAAAGAGACTTTGGGCTTTTTAAATCTGTCATATATATGCTTCAATAAACATTATATATGAATGTGATAGCTTCCTTATTTGAAAGCTTGATCCATTGCCCATACAGATGGGCTGTGACCGTAATTTAAAATTCTTCTTATGGAAATTAAACACTGCAATTAGAAAGTATCAGACTAAGAGACTGAAATGTTCTTTAAAAAAAATTCCCCGAAATTAGACTACATCAAAGAATTGATTGTCCCTCGAATGACCATAAAAATTCAGTGTAGCATCCCGTTTAGACAAATCAGAACAATTAAAGTATCATCCGAAGTAGAGGTAGGCGGGTGCAACTGTTGGGTGTGACACTGAGGGTCCGTTTGGTTGAACGGGTGGAAAAGTTGGAGCATAGAAAATTGTGAGAGGATGAAAAAGTGTGAGAATAGAAAAGATTTTAATTTCCCTCAATTTCGTATAGTTGAGAGTGGAAAAAAAAAAGAATGGAAAATTGAGTTTATATTAATTTACGCGTATACTCTTATAAAAAAAACGATGTCCAATTAAAACCAAAAAAGTGATAAACAAGCAGAAAAAAAAAATCAATCACCTAAATTTATTAAAAAACAAAAATCATGTCCACTAAAAAAAATCACATCTAAACCCAAAAAAAAAAAAAAAAAATACTGGACAAGCCTGCCCAGTAAAAAAAAAGAAAAAAAAAAAAAAAAAGAACTATTAAGAAGAGGCTGGCAACGCCTGCCCAGTAAATTTAAAAAAAAAATAAAAAAGAAAAAGAAAAAAGGCAACAACGTCCAGCGGGGAAAAAAATGAAGAAAAAAAAGGTGTGAAGAAAAGTGATATGGATGAATTTAGTGCACATGGGCATTTTTGTCTAAAAATGAAGCACAATTTTCTTTCTATTTAGGAAGAAACTTTTTAGACACACAACAAAAATAATAAATAGTTTTAGAGCTCAACTTTCCCATAATCCCTAGACTTAATATGACTTTTATTTGACATATAGATTATGGAAAAGTTGACTACAATGTTTGAGTTTTTGTTATAAGAAAAAATATAAACAACTCTAGAGCCAATTACAATATGCTATTAACTCCGCAATTCAAACACTTTTTCTCATAAACCTCCAAACACCTTGTACATGGATTTGTGCCAATTCAGTTACAAGACCCTTGACAATCACAAAGATTTAGTGTGAGGACATCTTGTCATTGCATGTTGGCATATAAGTGTTAGAAGATATCTTTGCCACCGAATAAATAAAATCACAAACTTCAACCATTTTTGGGAGCAGTTAAGAGAGGAACATTTACACAAGGAAGAATATTTACGTTTCTAGCGGTGTGAAATAAAAAGAGGCTATACGATTTAAGTGTGAAGAATATTTAAGTGTTAGCTTGAAAAAGAGGCTATAAGATTTAGTGGTGTGAAATAAAAGCAAAGAATTTTTTTTTAAAAAAAAAAGGCAAAGAAAAAGAAAAAAGAATAAAGAAGAAGTGAAAGCCAAAGGACCTTGTCATGTGTTTTAGGCTTAAGCTGTGTTGGATGCTCTTAAAAAATGTACATTTGCGCAAGTAATATTACATAAGCATTAATTCTTGTTTTTTAATAGAATATTTATATGTTTCTAGTTTTAGTGTTAGTTTAAAAAAGAGGCTTTGGGCTTTTTAAATCTGTCATATATATGCTTCAATAAACATTATATATGAATGTGATAGCTTCCTTATTTGAAAGCTTGATCCATTGCCCATACAGATGGGCTGTGACTGTAATTTAAAATTCTTCTTATGGAAATTAAACACTGCAATTAGAAAGTATTAGACTAAAAGACTGAAATGTTCTTTAAAAAAAATTCCCCGAAATTAGACTACATCAAAGAATTTATTGTCCCTCAAATGACCACAAAAATTCAGTGTAGCATCCCGTTTAGACAAATCAGAACAATTAAAGTATCATTAGAAGTAGAGGTAGGCGGGTGCCACTACTCGGTGTAACACTGACAGAGATCCATGAGCTAGAAGTTTTGACGATGCCTAGTAAGGGAAGACCAGCAGTTCAAATTGGATTACAATTTGCTAGCTTCTTGATATTATTGCTAACGTGAAGTAGGTGATATTGCGTATAAGGTGATCCTCTTTATGTTCGGAATAAACAATCTTCTAAAAAAAATATATAAAAATATAAAAAACAAAATCCCTAGCAATAATACTTTCCACATAGAAGTGAAAGTCAAATTCATGTGATTTTTTAATACTCTTAGGAATAAAATAAATGCATACTGACCATCATATATGAACAGAAAGTTCCACTATAAATTTAATTATTATCAACTAAGAAAAGGGAGCATATATTTATTATACTCATAAAATACTGAAAAATTACTCGTCAAATTCATGTTATAATTATCATAAAAAACAACAACAAAAGCTTGGGTCTCAAAATGTTAAGGTGGCTTATTGGCTATAGATATGAATAGATTGATTAGAGTTGATAACATGTGTAAACAAACCAAAATTCATGTTATCATCCTAAACCAAAATTTTTGCATGTTTCACTTTGTTCACACTATGAGTCCAACCCAAGAGTATATGAGAAAAATAAAATTGAAAAATATAAAACTAAAATGAGCCAATCTGATTTTTTTTTTTTTTTGAGAGTTTCAACCGATGGCGTCCATTCTTGATGATAGCTCTTTATCATCAGACTAAGACACTAATCAGTTTTTGATGTAGGCGAGAATTAAACCCTAGATTTCTTATACAATCATAAGAGACTTTACCAGTTGAGTTAACTTGAACCCACGAGCCAATCTGAACTTGACTAAATTAACTAAAATTTGGTAATGGGACACCTTGGAGGCCTAGAGCCAAATGGACTAGCAGACCAAGACACCAAGCAGCAGCCAGCAAGTTCCATTGATTTTGGAGGTTGTGTTAAACATTTTTATGATTTTCATTTACGAGGAATAGTAGAAAAAGGATTGTGGGGGTAAATATCTGCTTTGTGACAATATACATATTGGGAATGGCTCTAAAGATAGGAGGTTGACTTGTATCCTTCAGAGCAAAGGAATGGGGCTTTCTCATGGAAGTGGCATATTTGATATCAGGAAATAGTAAATAATTAAAATAAAAGGTTTTATAGAGGAAGAACTAGGACATGAAAAAACTTCCCAAGGTAGATATGGATGCTCAAGGCCTTTTTCAAAGATACGCATGCAGACTCAGATTTTTCTATAATTCAAATAATATATAGTGGTTCTTTACAAAAGTATTGTGTCAAGAAGCTCAAGAAGGCCCCATCTTCATAGGATAATTCACACAAAAAATCTTACAAATCACAATGCTAGAACAAACCACAAAGATTTTAGCGAACATACCTGACATAATTAGTATCAACATGCAGGAAAAAACAAAGGGACACAATAACACAAAAAACATCAAATTAATAGCTACTCTGATTGAAATTGCTGCTAATCACTTATTAAGCCATTTTTGCTTCTAAAATGGTGTTCCAAGTGGTTCTTCCTCACTATGTCCTCGTGACATCTTGGGAACTCATATATGCTTAGATCTTGTTGCTTCCAAATGGTTCTGCGTATATATTGATAAGATTTGTGGTACATCCCTTCTTTCTATCCCTAATCAAGGACATCTGTATGGTCCAAGTCATTAAGAAACTAGACTGATTGGTTGACGACTGTAGTTTTGCCCACATCATGTCACTTGTCATGACCTTGCTTTGTTTCTTGAACACTGCAAGCACAAATGAGCAAACAAGTCCATATTATATTGCTGGTTAGTTGCCAATAATAAAACAATATGCTCCTGCCTCAGTTGAAAAAACTCATTTATCATTGAATGAAAATTTGAATAAAAACTTGTAGTCTCTTACAGATTCATTGATCATGTTTCTAGATCAATAGGTGCAACAAGCAATGTGTAAAACAGGCCAGATATTTAAAGGTTAGTTGGACATTTGTGCAAACACACAAATGCATACATATAGCTCACAGAGAGAGCTAGACATGAATAAGGAAGTTAAAAAATTTCCAACCGAGAAGAAACTTATAGGGAATGGAATGTAAGCATGTCTCCCATTAATAGGCTCGACTGTGAATCCATATACCCTACCACTAAACCATGAATAGCCCTGTGTGCAAGGAGGGTTGAGCACATGTTTCAGATGCATTGCTCAGAACAACACAGAACATGTAATTAGGATCTGCAAAACAAGCAAACAGAGGCTTATCATTTGCCCATCAATTTGTAGGACAAGGGACAGAGGAAAGAACTATAAATTTTCTCCTATGTAGCACGGGTGTGTTTCCAGATTCGGGTGCAGGTGCGGGAGCGGGTGCGGGATTTGGCAATTTTTGAAAAAGCAGGGTGCGGGTGCGGCGATTAAAAAATTATTATTTATATTTTCTATATATTTTTACTATTAAAATATTTTTTTTAAAACACATTAGATTCACAAAACAAGTAAAAAAGAAAGCAAGAAACACAAAACAAAACACAAAACAAAAAGAAATGTCCTGCACTCTCACCTAATCATGCCAGGTATCAACATTATCAGATAAAATGACCAAAACAGCCACATAACTTTGGGTGCAACTAAGGGGTCCAATAGAATACAAAAGAAAGGGCATTTTGGGTAGTCAAAGTTTTATATTAAAACTCAGACTTAGAGTAGCAGTTCGGCCAGTTCCCATAAAAAAAATAAAAACAGAGTAGCAGACCCGTACCTTGGTCGTTGATGGCTATCTCTTCTCTCGTGCGTTTCAACTCAATGGTAAGGCTTAGGTTTCAATTTTTGGACAGCAAATGCTTTAGTTTCAGGTTTTTTCTGGTGCAATGCATGATCCAAGGCCGATTTCGGCCGTTTCGGTCAGTTTCAGCCGCCAGCCGATACGTTTTGATTCGGTTGATACGACCTGATTTTGGCCGAATCGGCCCAGTTCAGCGTGAATCGGCAAGAGTCAAAGCAGAGTTGGCGCAAATCGGAGCCGAGTCGGTGCGAATCCAAAAAAAAAAAAAAACTAAGACGCGGCATTGACGCGCGGGCAGCGGTGTCGCTCGCGCGTCGCAGCGTCGGACGCGGATGCGGCACCCATTTTGCCACACCCATGCTTCATAGATTTTCTCCAAATACATGAATATCTCTTTATATCTTCAAAATGATTTTTGGGCATTTTACGCAGTCCAACATGTTTCTCCACATCTAATTATAGGACATTGTAAGAACAATTAATTTTTAATAAACTAACTGTTATAGTTGAGATAGATACCCATCTTACGCAGCCCTACATTGACGCCAGCTTTCTCTCGCAGTACACACAAACAAGATTACAATTGTATCCCCATTTAGCAACCCTGTCATGAGGAAGAATTCTATCCATGAACGTTAGCGAACAAATGAAGGAATGCTTAGGAATAGCAATACAAATCCAAACCAAACACTGTCAATCAACAACAAGAATCTTTTACCTAATCTTATTCCAAATTGATCTACATTAACAAAATGAATAGAAAAACAGTAATTTATTTACAATAAGGAGCAAAAATAAGGACTCATTGTCAATTGAACAAACAAAAGACAATTTAAGGGAAATTATATCAAGTACCATGACTAGTAGTGTTAATCCATGACCACCTAGATGGGGTTTCTCTTTGAGATTGATCTTGATCTTTCTTCATCATCCATTGCAAGTTTTTTGTGTTAATCTACTGGGCTTATGCTATTTGTAAAATCTAGAGGACCTGTCTTTGATCTGAATCAAAAGTGCCAAACAGATTAAGATTATCTTGAGATGAGCTAGATGTGATCTAGTTGACAATCATTTGAAAAATAGAGAGTACCAAAGTTCCAGTTAATGTGACAATTGTCAATGAGTTTAGGAAGTCCAGCCAAAAAACTTTGGGGTTTGTCCTCCAAATTTCCTACAGAGAAGAGTAATCTTTCACACAAATTTCAATCCACAAATTATCATTGTGTAGAAACTTATTAATATCACATAGCCATAGCCCAGTCCACTTTAAATTAGGGATCTCAAAAATCTCAAATTTTAACTCCACGGGACTATAACATAGAAAACCAAAAATAATGCTAAATAAAATTGCATTACCTTACAAACCACTAAAGTCCTTCATGAGCTCCTACTAATCTAAATGAATAAACTCTTGAGATGCACAAATGAATAATTATCAAAGAAATAAATTGGAGCTGTTCGCAAGGTGAAGACAACTACATAGGCTAAATCTTAAAACTTATTAATGGCAAAGAAAACATATTTACTATAGGACGTGATCCTGTGTGCTTTAGACAGTCTCATATGTGCCATATGACCACTCCCTCTTAAGCAAGATATGCTTACCCATAAGGAATATAGTTTTGAGTTCAGCTTGCATTAATAAACAAAATGTAGGTACACGAGAAAAAAAACAAATAGCACAAGACCATTTTGTTAAGATTTACTAGTAAAATTATTTTGTAGTGTTAAACCTAAACTATACTGCAACTTCTAGGATCACTATGCCCATGAAAAATATCTAACAATATAAGTTGGCCGTGGATCATTTCTCATTACCCCTGTATCCTCTGTAGATTTTGAGAGTATAAAATTCTCCGACTCATAATTAATTGCTTAAGATACACAATTAATACAAGATTACAACTCAACCATTAGGAACTTTCTTTTTAACAAGAAGTACATGTTCAGATCAATCAAATAAATTTCAAGTGTCAACTCTTTCTTCTGTTAAAATAGCTATTTAGATAAATGAAGCTTTCCACTGTAGCAGCCTATTAACTTGGCAACACAGGTACCACTCTTAATACATTACGATTGAACATGGATTGCATGAATTATTTCTTGAGCCTCTGGACAGTAGTGTCGCAACTAAAGGATAATTTATAACCTACACTAGGAAGAGCATGATATCCAATATAAGAGTCTCATATCAAATCATGGTTTTGAATTAGGAGATATACATGACCATCAGACTTTAGAGTTGTGTATGCCTCAAGAAGTACTGGAATGTCATTGTCAATTGTCTTTCAGAATTCCTACCACTGCAACTGTAAGGCACACCTCATAATTTCCTGCATCAAACAGGGCATTAAAAAAAAAACCATGTACTGTGACTCGAAATCATTTTCATCTCTATTTTAATGATCGTACCTATCTCAAGGAAAGAACACAAACCCAAAGAGTGGCAAGGAAGGTAGCAGGAAGGGATTGATCCTTCTGGTTCTGAGGGGAGAGTCAAATAAATCCTAAAAAAGGGAGAATTAAAGTCACCCCAAACTTCAATAACAGAGGCTTCATTTCGCTCACTATCATCATTTATAAAAACTCTACTTGTAACTAAACTTCATGATCCCTGACACACAAACATGCAAAAACTCAACAAAACCGATCAATAAAATGTTAATATAGTTTTAACAACTATAATCATTAATCTAAACACAATTGGATTTAAAAAATTGATCCAAGATATATATATTAAAGGTAACTAGAAATAAAAGGCACAAAGTAGCAATAAACACGGATTGAAAATGATGATCATGCAAGTAATCAAGGAATTTCACCTCATCGTTCATCTTCAAAGTCTCTATCTTCTTCTGTGTATGTCAATCGCCCTGTTTTGTTCAGCTCTACAAAAAACCTTCTTGTCATTGTCTATTCCACTTCTTCATCCGCCTTATACTCAGTCCAATCTTCTTTTTTGATAAGTCCTTATGCTTAGTCCCATCTTCATCACTAATGTCCTCAATCTTGTATACCTTAACCACATAATCTTTGTCATTGATTTCTTGCCCAAATTCATTATCTTGATCATCATCAATCCACATGCATGCCTAAAAGAAAAGCATAAGATTTATGTCACATTATTCTAAATAGCCAAAATAACAAAACTCCATAAAGACCCATACAATATTAACTGATCATAATCCATATTCAATTACAGTACAATAATCATGTTTTTCTTTGACCTCATGTACAATGTCTTTCTAAAACCATTTCCCTTGAATGAACTTTTATATGAAAAAAAAAAGAGAATATACACAAACAACAATTCTTGGTTCTTTTTCTCTATGCTGATGCATCCCACAATTTCCTTAATAGGCACACTAGAAGGCCAACTTGATGGATAAACCTCACCGTGTTTGACCAAGTTTTAATCTTCAAAATCCTACTCAGATTGCATGTGGTTCCCCCTTTACTTCATGTTGAACATCTTTCCTGATAGGCACTCCACCAGACCAACTTGCTAAATAAACTATATTACATTTAATCAAATACTCTTTTTCTACAAACTACTCTTAATTCCTTGCATTTATATTATTTTCAGCTCAAGATAATGGGCGTAGAGATTTTCCATTAAATCTTTTCTTTTCGTTTCTTTTTAATTTTTAAATCTTAGCACCCAAAAATAACTTTTATATCATTGCATAACCCCTGCTCTGACCATGTTTGTCACAATGCACCAAAATCTTTATTTATCAAATCAAGAAAGCAAAAAATAACTCAATCTGCTACACAACTAAAAAAAGTGTTTGGGAACATCGTCCTTTCACGAGTCTTCAGCGGTTTCCTGCATCCTCTTCCTCAAAGTCTCCCATTTTTATTGATCTTTTCCTCCCTCTCTATCCTGAACTTGTGGAGGATTCTTTGACATCGGCTGCCACTCCAGATGACTCAGCTCCGGTTCCATCCGCGTCATATGACCCACCTGTCTTGGATCCTGTGTCACCACCCTCTCCTAAGTCTCCTGTTGGTCCTAAACTTCATCGTTCCACTCGAGTAAGCATTCCTCCTCCTTATCTCACTAATTATCACTGCTCTTTTCCTCTTGCCACCCTCTATGAACCTTACACCTATCGTGAGGCCCATACTGACCCTCTTTGGCAACAAGCTATGAACGAAGAACTAGATGCCCTTCATAAGAATCACACTTGGGATATGGTTGATTTGCCTCCTGGTCAGTCTGTAGTAGGTTGTAGGTGGGTTTACAAGATCAAGACCAAGGCTGATGGATCTGTTGAACGATACAAGGCTCGCCTCGTTGCCAAAGGCTTTACTCAGGAGTATGGCATTGGCTATGAGGAAACATTTGCTCCTGTTGCTCGCCTTACATCTGTCAGATGTCTCATTGCTGTGGCTGCTATTTGTCGTTGGCCTCTTTATCAAATGGATGTGAAGAATGCTTTCCTCAATGGAGACCTCCAAGAAGAAGTGTACATGCAACCACCCCCTGGCTATCCACACTCAGGTAGTCAAGTTTGTCGCCTTCGCCGTGCTCTTTATGGCCTCAAGCAAGCTCCTCGAGCTTGGTTTGAAAAGTTTAGCTCAGTTGTTGTTCAGCAGGGTTTCACTTCGAGTCCTCATGACACTGCTCTCTTTGTCCGAAGATCCTCTGCTGGTATCACTCTTATTGTTCTTTATGTTGATGCTATGATTATTATGGGAGATGAATCTGCAGGTATTTGCTCTCTTCGGCACTTCCTTAGTCAGCATTTTGAGATGAAAAACCTGGGCACTCTCAGTTATTTTCTTGGGCTTGAGGTTACCTCCTCCTCTGATGGATACTATCTTTCCCAAGCTAAATATGCTTCTGATCTGCTCTCCAAAGCCGGTATCAATGACAACGAGACTGTTTCCACTCCCTTGGTATACAATGCAAAGCTCACACCCTTGGATGGTGAACCTATATCTGATGTTACTCGCTATCGTCAGTTGGTTGGTAGTCTGATCTATCTCACTGTTACTCGTCTGGATATCTCACATGCCGTTGGTATGGTTAGTAAGTTCATGGATGCCCCTCGTTCTATCCACTATGCTACAATTCTTTGGATTTTTCGATATGTCAAGGGCACACTTTATCATGGTCTCCACTACTCCTCTAGGTCTTCTCTCAAGCTTCATGCTTATTCAGATGCAAACTGGGCAGGTGATCCGACTGATCGATGCTCTATCACCGGTTTCCGTTTCTTGTTGGGTACTTCTCCTGTCTTGTGGCGTAGCAAGAATCAGGATGTGGTTTCCCATTCCAGTACTGAGGCTGAGTACCATGCCCTTGCTGACACCACCTGCGAGCTTGTCTGGCTATGCTGGCTCTTGGCTGACATGGATGCACCACAGACTACTGCCACTCCTCTTTATTGTGACAATCGTAGTGCTATCTACATTGCCCATAATGATGTCTTCCATGAACGCACCAAGCACATTGAGATCGATTGCCACATCACTCGCCAACATCTTAAGAAAGGAAATCTTAAGTTGTTCTCCATCTCCTCTGCTAACCAACCTGCTGATATCTTCACCAAGACTCACCCGCCAGGTCGTCTTCGAGATCTTATATCCAAACTCCAGTTGACTTCCTCCCTGCCACCTCGAGTTTGAGGGGGGATATTAGAGTATAGCTTAGACTAGTTTAGCCCATTGGGCTTAGCCCAGTATACTGTACTTGTAGTTCACTCATATTACTTGTACTGCACACATACCTAGCCTATATAAGGCTCCCTATCAAGGTTTTAAAAAAATTGACCTAAATATCATAGTGTACAACATTTTGCCTTAAATAGGTGAACCTCGACTCTAACTCTAACCTCAATCATTTTGTTCTTGGAGGGCCCTTTTATTTTTTTATTTATATTTTTATGAACGAAAAAAGGGCTTCACATGTGTAACCACTGACTCGGTCTATTTGAACCCATAGAACTCATGGCGTGAGACACCCCTGGGTGCGTTAGGGATATTCACGTCGTGACACAACATTTTTGTGAAATGCATGACTCAAATAGGCAATTCCTGGACCCGCAAGTGTGACTCTGTCCGGGACTCCTACCAACACACCACGCCCTTATGGGGCGTAATCAAGTAATTTGTGAACAAATTCAAGCTCGTTCGACAGAAGAATGAGTCAAGTTTGAATTTTAAATTTTGTTTGGTGATGATGAGCTCGAACTCAGCTTGTGTCTAAAAAAAAATTTAAATGAACAAGCTTGATTTTTTCTTACTCGACTAAGGTGGGCTTGTTTACAGCCTTATTTGTATCCATTATTTTGTACATTTTTGTTTCTTGCACTAATCTTGTGTCTAGTTATTGAGATAATATCAAATGTCAATCTCGTTGAAGTTGTTCAAATATTGGCCCAACAAAAAATTCTTCACATTGGGTCTTGCAAATGCCATCCCCCCCCCCCCCCAATCAATTTGTGATGGTGCTATAACATAATTGTAAAACTAAATAATTCTTTTTTAATGTGTACTAAGAGAAATAGAGATTAGAGAGAAAAGTGAGAAATATTTTATATATTTTAATATATAATATGGTAAAATAAAAGTTAAAATGTTAAATATATTGTAAAATAGTATAATATAAATGATAAAATAGTTTTGAGATGGTAAAGTGATTTTTTTTGGTGTAAAAATCTCATTGCCCCAGCAATGGGAATAACTTCTCCCTGTTACCAATACATGATACCTCTCTCTCACAAGGAGGTGGACCCCACACTTGTGGGGTCCACCTCCTTGTGAGAGAGAGAGGTAACATGTATGGTAACATGTAATACCTTCTCCAGTAATGGATGTCGAAGCACAATCTCACTTCTTCTTAGTATTCTCTCTTCTTTCATGCCTCTCAATTCTCAAGTCTCATCGTCGCACGCCTTAGCCTCTTTTCCTCGCCCTCTCACGCTGCTCACTCTCTCTGCCTCCACGCACGCACGCCACACCCACGATCACGCCCTTAAGCATAATGACGCTGACGTCTTCTCACTTTGCCCACAATAAACTCTTCGCCCGAACAAGGTATTATTGTATTCCCTTTCTTTTCATTTTTCTTTTCTTTTTTCACTTCAATTTCTCATTTCCATGCTTCAATTCGTGCATGAAGTGCTGGGTTTAAGCTCAATTTACAGGAGAAATTTCAATTGAAACCCCGTGCTTCAATTCTCTTTGTTGTTTGTAGGAGAAATTTCTGGACCTTAGAGCCAAAGGTAACAATTTACTTGGTATGGTTGTGATCGTGCTCTGCCCTCTTTGTTGTTTTTTCCTTCTCATTCTCACCCCTGAAGTGCTCTGCTCTCTGCTTCTCTGCTTCATTAGGTAACATTCTTTTCTTTTGATTTTGGTTTTAATTTTGATTTTCATTTTGATTTTGATCATTTTCTTTTCTCAGTTCTTTTTTTTTTTTTTTCCTTTTCATTTCTCTTCGCTTCATCTCAGATTCTCCATTCATGTTCTCGACTTCATCTTAGGTTCTCCGTTTTGTGACTTCACTAGTAACTGGTAACTTGTATATTTCAATTATTAGTTTACAAAGTATGTTGTGGATTTTGTGGATGTTGTGGATTTGATTTACAGAGCATTATTGTTTGTGAAATATAGTTTACAGAGTATTTTACAGAGCATGTTGTTGATTTTGTGTATGTTGTGGATTTGATTTACAGAGCATTATTGTTTGTGAAATATTGTTTACAGAGTATTATACTATTGTTTGTGTATGTTGTGTTGATGAATTTATTTGTTGATAAAATGATTGTTGTCAGTATAAAATTGTTGATGTTGAGTAAAATGGAGTCCGCCTCTGTACCATGTAATGATTGTTTTGTAATGTTATTACGTTAAATTCTTTAAAAATATGTTATATACTTTTATTTTTTTTAAAGGAAACATATTTATTACTATTGGTTTGTTAGTTTTAGTATATTAAAAAATTATTAATTATTTATATAATTTAAATAAATAATAAATAATTTATTTATGACGTCACTGGTTCGACCATTGGTCTGACCCCAGTTCGACCATAAAACCGGTAATTAGCTCATTTTCCAGTTCTTTTACTGTACTGGTTTTTAAAACCATGGTTTAAAGGTTTTGTCACGGAATAGCCAAAGGGAGATATTGTAAGGTTGAATTTATTGAATCATTTGCTTGTAATTTTGCAATTAGATACCCTGTATTTAGCTGGAAATTATGTAAGTGTTGTGTGTGAGAGTGTGAAGAAAGCTCAAGATGTGTGCACTCAAAAGAGTCCCGCAATTGGATCTCGTAACTGGCATGTCACCAAAGTGGCACATGTGTGAAGCATGCAGGGAGCTTAAGGGTCATGATAGCTAGAGCACCATAGAACAAAAAGTACAGTTTGGCCTGGCAGTTATCTCGCGACTCAGACTTGCAACTAGTTCCAGTCTCGAGACTGAGTTGCCAGAATTTCCTATTTGGATGAAAAAATGTCTTTTCACATTCCTCATGTACCCTATGATAAATACCCTTATACCCACGAAATATGGAGAGCTTCTAGAGATAATTTTGAGAGAGAAACCCTCTAGAAAATCAAGATTGACTCATCCGACATTTAATTCTCCAAATTCCTCTACTCTCACCCTCTCCATTGACATACCCTTGAGAGGTTCATTTGCCAAATCCTTATCTCACCATACCCATATCAGTGAGGAGGTATTTTGTTGCTTGGAAAGCAGTTCAGAGAGGACCAATTCGTTTGGTTGATGCAATGAGCTTATTACGAGATCTGGTACGCTGGAGAAAACAAGGTTCAACGTAACCCTGTTGGAGTAAGAAGCTTGGAGGGCTTAGGTGCATCGGGTAGATTAGACTTTAAGGGTCTATTGCTATTCATGTATCCCAACTTCATTCTTTAGTGGATTATTTGACCACTTGGAGAGCGGCGAGTAGGTTTTTCATCGAGTACATCGGTTTTCTCTTCGATAACACATCACCGTGTTATCTTTGTGTTTGCATCTCTCCTCCCTTACTCTGTACCTTTGAATTACTGCTGCGTTTGTGATTAATTTTGGTTTAGAGTGTTTTACCTATTTCGCTTTAGCTTATATTCATCATTTTGCACATATATTATTTGTGTATAAAATTGTGTTGGTAATTTTGTATTTGGGGGTTTAAACGTTTATCGGTGTTTTATAAGCTATTTGAACTTTCAATATTTCATTAAAAAATATTACTTTAGAAATTATTAGGGGAAAATAGAAAAGCCTTCAATACAAATAATTAGGAGCTCAAGCAACCTAATAATGAAACACATTTCCACCTGTAACTGAAACTAGACCCTTTACATAAACTATAGCTTGTGATGCATTAAACGAGTCTGAAAGCTCTCTAACTTCAACATTCTTAGTTTCTTGAGAAACAAAGTTATACAAAACTACCTGTTCATTGTTAGCCACCAAAAGAAGTTCACCATTCTGGGTAAATCCTAGTGGCCTCTCAATTCCAAAACCCATTCATCAAAGGTTTTTTCTGTTACAATCCCTTCTGCATTATAAAAAAATCAAAGCAATGCAATCTCTTGAGATATCAAAAGTTTTGCAAATCAAATTCATACCCGAAATATCTTCCAACTATGGCATCCTTATTAGTCAAAACACTTCATCATCACTCATGTCAAAGGATATAATAAGCTCAATATCACCGTGTGGCCAGGGTTGTTCATTGCGATAAGCCAACCAATGATAAGCTCCATTCAAGTATATTTCAGATTTACAAGGAACACTCAAGATTGAAGCATCTAAAATGATGTCGATCTACCTGATTGTAGGATCGAATCATCCCAAAACTAGAAAATTCTAACCACCTTGTAGTCATTACATTTGTGATCATAACCAAATCCAAAACCTTCATATGTGTAGTCCATGTGAGATGGGCAATGAACATGAAATGTTGGAAGGACCTTCAATTCTCTAATTGCTGAATTCCATATATATACATAAGGCTATGCGGTAGAGATTACATTAATAAATATATTAATTGGTCATTTGATTTATTTTTTCATCCATTCAATTAGTTGTCTATTTATTTTAGTATTTTTTATCTATTAGATTTTTTTTTAATTTAGTTAATATACCTCATAGTTTATAACTAAATTTGAAAATTTAGGTCCAAAGATAAGATAAAAATATTAATTCATTCTTCATAAATTACACAGAAAGATGGTAATAATTTAAAGAATAATATATTGTGAAATTCTAATTTCAACTCCCAATGAATATTAGGCTATTAGCATTCCTTTACGAAAAGTCAAATTCCTACTTTCGTCGTTAGAGCTGGGTAATGGTTTTTTGATTTTATAAATATTTAAGATATCATGAGAGTAAGAACATTACTTTGAGTTGAACTTGGAGTTTTTCCTTTTTCTTTATTTTATTTTTATTTTTTTATTTTTGGGAATGCCTGTGAGGATTACATTTGTCTATGAATCAAATAATATAGGCATGAGTAGGCTTTTGCAAAAGTGCGAGTGAGAGAGGTATTATGTTGTAACAGCATTCTACTCAATGTATCTAATTCCTATTCGTATTTGTAGCCCATGTTTTCCTTGAGATGCATTCCACGTGTAGTCTTTATGATTGAAAAGAGAATTACTCAAATTGCAAAGAAAACTGACACTCTTATAGATTTGCACACACATAAAACAACTGCATATTATTTATGTGGAAGAATACTCTTCCAACTTACACACATAAAAGTTTCTCAAAAAAAAAAAAAAAAACTTACACACATAAAACAGCTGCATATTATTTGTATGGAAGAACACTCTTGCACACAAATAAAACGTCAGACATTATTTGCCACACACATAACTTAGACATGTCCCTCGCATCATAATGATGGGGAAATGACTATATTTTCAAAGAAAACCAATACTCTTGCAAAGTAGCTGCAAATTATTTCTCACACGTACAAACATAGGCATCTGATAAGCCATCCTTATAAATTAATTGTCCCATGTGCTCGAAGCTGCATACATCAAAACAAAACCATGGAATTAGTGTAACCGCTAAAAGCAAGTACAACGGTAAAAGTTGCCTTCTATGAAGACTAATTAAAATTCATATTAAGATGATAATACTCATATATTTGTGATTTCAAACTTTATGATAATATTTCTATTCCTCATCATAAAAGATGATTTTTTTTTTTGGATTTATTTACCATTTTACTCAAGACTTATGCCTACAGTTTTCTTATTTTTTTAATCTTGTGAGCAAATGCAATCTACCCTTCCCACACACACCAGGTTATTAGAAGAAGGAATCCCTTGGAGGTGATTCCCAGATACTAGAAAGAAGTTTTAAACCCAAGGTCTTGAAGAGTTGGAATATAGAATAAAATTTAAAATCAATTAAAAAAACTAGAATGATATTGAATAAAATTTTGAGTGCTTAGGATGGGTTTGGATTCGGTGTCTACGTTTTGCGTTTGCCCATTTCGCGTTCTCAGCCTTTTTTTTTTTTTTTTTTTCCCAGCCGCAATTGTTGACCAAATCTTCCGTGAACAGTGCACCCGTGCACTGTTCACAGACCCACAAATTTTACTTTTTAGCAACTTTTTTATTAAAAATGAGTCCCGCGGTACTATTCACACATTTTAAAATTATTTTGTTACAGTATTTTCAGTTTTCAGTTTTCAGTAATAAGTTCTATCCAAACCGACCCTTAGAATCCAATGCTCATGTGAAAAAGGTTTAATTAAAAATTATATGTAAACTAATTAAAATTATATTAACACTTTAGGGGATTTTTACCAAATATAAATTAATTGTCTTAAAATTAAGATTAGTCACATTACAAAAACACATTAACGTTATGGCATGTAATATATATATATATATATATATATATATATATATATATATATAATTTTATTGATGTAGTGTGTAAAATTATAAAATATAATCAATATAATTAAAATAAATATTTTATTTTATTTTACATTTCTTGAAACTTTTGGCAATAGAAAATTAAGTAAATAAAATTTTCAATATTATTATTCTTAAAAATTAGATAATAGAGCTCTATATAAAGCAAATTATTGTTAGTAGTATTTATAAACTAACTACTGCACACTTTTAGCATAATAATCACTTCATAAATTTAAAGTTTTAATGGGTGGACAATAATGACCAGAATTCCCAAAATTTCATGTACAAAAACTTAGATTAAATTATAATAGAATTTTTATAATATAGAAAATAATTACTTAAAAAATTTTAAATTAAAAACTACCTTTAGCAGGTAGTGTACAGGCTGCGTCCATGCCGAGGGCCCAGAAGAAGTACCCAGCAAGCCCCTGGTTCTTGGCAAACTTAACCTTTGTGCCAACCGTTGATGGGGTATCGTACCCAATCCAATCGTCATCAGCATGTGAGTAAGTGGATACAGTACCCCCATCAGTCTCCACAGCGGCACCATTTTCATTATTGTACTTCAATATGGCATCATACTCCATAAGACCGTTAGCAGGACCATATCCAATAGCAGGAGCTCCAATCTTATAGTCAGATGGATTTTGCAATTCCCATGTTCTTCCATAAAGTGGCAGTCCCATGACTAATTTCTTTGCCGGGACACTTTGAATCCAGGATGTAATACCAGAACTGGTGCTTTTACTGGGATGCGAGGGATTTGTGAGCAAAGCATGTGCAGCAGTTTTTGTAGTGTCTTCAATTTCATAATCATAGCACACGACATTAAGAAAATCCACATTATCAGAAAGGGTTTTAGGGTAGACCGTACTAGCATCAATACGGGGTGCAAAATAAACGAATGCACTTAGCAAGAGCTTCTTTTCAGTAGTGGCCTCACGCCACTCTTGAAAGAGCGACCCAAAGTTTTCCATGTCCTTAGATTTTGGATATTTCCAGCAAAGATCCAACCCATTAAAGTCATAGGTGGTAGCAATTTCGATGGACGAATTGATAAAGTTTGAACGGGAATTTGTGCTGCTTGCCATTTTGGAGAAAGCATTTTGATTGGGGGCTTCTCCAATGCATAGTAAACTCTTTAAATGTTTTTGCTTGGTGGCGGTCGTGAAATCTCGCAGCCTTTTCTTATCAGTACCAGAGAGTAAAATTTCGTGAGTTCTGGGATCAATAGAAACAGTGGCGTAAAAGATGTGAGTGAAGAAGCGTGCATTGATTGTTGAAGGAGGGAATTTTTCAGCTTCAGATGAACGCCAATAAGCACCTTTGACAGCCATAGGATCAAACAGGGGATATGCAGAAAATGAAAGCTATAAGAGTCGAGTAATGTGGATATTGGACTGGCAAAACCAAAGATAGGGTTCTACATATTTATAGGCTTCGCTTGAATACTATTATTTTTTTTTTAAATTTTTTTTTTGAGAAACACTTGAGTACTATAATTAAGGTAATGGTATTTCTACATGGATTTTGCTATTATGTGTCCTAAAGACTTACAATAATTTTTCATTTTTAGAAAAAAATTTCTCGAGAATTGAAAAAGTATTAACAGCATTTCAATTCTCGAAAAAAATTTATCATAAATGGATAGCTTAAAGACACACATTAACCGAACCATTTCTACAATTCTGCTACAACCTACGTACATGATACACCAAACAAATCACTCTTACACGCTTATTTCACTTGTGCCCCCACCACATCACAAACATTTAGAAAACTGCTATAGAAAAAATAAACGCTAATTTTACCATATTTTTACTATCTTTCATAACAAATCTTAAATAGTAGATTAATATTGGTTGTTGCTAGTGAGAAAAAATGTAATTTAATAGTGGGTTTGAATTAAAACCATAATAATCTACTATTTATAATTTATTATGAAAGTATTGTACAAATATTTTGCACGTAACACTTCTCAAAATAGTAGTGGAAAAATAATTTAAATAAAAACAAAAATTACCGTTTTAGTTGCTTTTGAGTTGTAAGGTTGTGTGTAATAAACCGTACTCAATCACAAACACTCATATATTTTGCTCACTACTCGGGCCCTTTTTTTTTTTTTTAAAGATAATTTTTTTTTATAAAAAAGATAAAGTATTAGATATATATATATATATATATATATATATATATATATATATATATATATTAGCATAACATGATTATCCCTACCATTTTTTATTTTTTTTTATTTTATGTTCTGGCCTTCCATCCCTGATTATATATATCATAGACATTTTATTTTCTTTTTTTTATTAAATTTAAATCTTTTCTATATTTATATGCTTCATCAGAATCAATCTTGACTTTTAGTTGACCTTATAATATTTTGTCACATAAGCTTTTAAGTCTTTACAATATTAAACAATCAATATTCTAATATATATTTTATAATTAAATTTTAATTTTTTTAATATTTAAATATTCGTGGGAAGGAGTAATGAACCAATCAAAATTTATAGTGACCCTTAAGCCAAAATGCTGTGTCTAACAGCAATAACTATTTCTGTGGCAGCTTTGTCTAAAAATGAAGCACAATTTTCTTTCTATTTTAGGAAGGAAACTTTTGAGACACACAACAAAAAATAATAAATAGTTTTAGAGCTCAACTTTCCCATAATCCCTAGACTTAATATGACTTTTATTTGACATATAGATTATGGAAAAGTTGACTACAATGTTTGAGTTTTTGTTATAAGAAAAAATATAAACAACTCTAGAGTCAATTACAACATGCTATTAACTCCGCAATTCAAACACTTTTTCTCATAAACCTCCAAACACCTTGTACATGGATTTGTGCCAATTTAGTTACAAGACCCTTGACAAGCACAAAGATTTAGTGTGAGGACATCTTGTCATTGCATGTTGGCATATAAGTGTTAGAAGATATCTTTGCCACCGAATAAATAAAATCACAAACTTCAAGCATTTTTGGGAGCAATTAAGAGAGGAACATTTACACAAGGAAGAATATTTACGTTTCTAGCGCTGTGAAATAAAAAGAGGCTATACGATTTAAGTGTGAAGAATATTTAAGTGTTAGCTTGAAAAAGAAGCTATAAGATTTAGTGGTGTGAAATAAAAGCAAAGAAATTAAATAAAAAAAAAAAAGGCAAAGAAAAAGAAAAAAGAAAAAAGAAGAAGTGAAAGCCAAAGGACCTTGTCATGTGTTTTAGGCTCAAGCTGTGTTGGATGCTCTTAAAAAATGTACATTTGCGCAAGTAATATTACATAAGCATTAATTCTTGTTTTTTAATAGAATATTTATATGCTTCTAGTTTTAGTTTTAGTTTAAAAAAGAGACTTTGGGCTTTTTAAATCTGTCATATATATGCTTCAATAAACATTATATATGAATGTGATAGCTTCCTTATTTGAAAGCTTGATCCATTGCCCATACAGATGGGCTGTGACCGTAATTTAAAATTCTTCTTATGGAAATTAAACACTGCAATTAGAAAGTATCAGACTAAGAGACTGAAATGTTCTTTAAAAAAAATTCCCCGAAATTAGACTACATCAAAGAATTGATTGTCCCTCGAATGACCATAAAAATTCAGTGTAGCATCCCGTTTAGACAAATCAGAACAATTAAAGTATCATCCGAAGTAGAGGTAGGCGGGTGCAACTGTTGGGTGTGACACTGAGGGTCCGTTTGGTTGGACGGGTGGAAAAGTTGGAGCATAGAAAATTGTGAGAGGATGAAAAGTGTGAGAATAGAAAAGATTTTAATTTCCCTCAATTTCGTATAGTTGAGAGTGGAAAAAAAAAAGAATGGAAAATTGAGTTTATATTAATTTACGCGTATACTCTTATAAAAAAAACGATGTCCAATTAAAACCAAAAAAGTGATAAACAAGCAGAAAAAAAAAATCAATCACCTAAATTTATTAAAAAACAAAAATCATGTCCACTAAAAAAAATCACATCTAAACCCAAAAAAAAAAAAAAAAATACTGGACAAGCCTGCCCAGTAAAAAAAAAAAAAAAAAAAGAAAAAGAAGAACTATTAAGAAGAGGCTGGCAACGCCTGCCCAGTAAATTTAAAAAAAAAAAAAAAAAGAAAAAGAAAAAAGGCAACAACGTCCAGCGGGGAAAAAAATGAAGAAAAAAAAGGTGTGAAGAAAAGTGATATGGATGAATTTAGTGCACATGGGCATTTTTGTCTAAAAATGAAGCACAATTTTCTTTCTATTTTAGGAAGGAAACTTTTTAGACACACAACAAAAAATAATAAATAGTTTTAGAGCTCAACTTTCCCATAATCCCTAGACTTAATATGACTTTTATTTGACATATAGATTATGGAAAAGTTGACTACAATGTTTGAGTTTTTGTTATAAGAAAAAATATAAACAACTCTAGAGCCAATTACAATATGCTATTAACTCCGCAATTCAAACACTTTTTCTCATAAACCTCCAAACACCTTGTACATGGATTTGTGCCAATTCAGTTACAAGACCCTTGACAATCACAAAGATTTAGTGTGAGGACATCTTGTCATTGCATGTTGGCATATAAGTGTTAGAATATATCTTTGCCACCGAATAAATAAAATCACAAACTTCAAGCATTTTTGGGAGCAGTTAAGAGAGGAACAGTTACACAAGGAAGAATATTTACGTTTCTAGCGGTGTGAAATAAAAAGAGGCTATACGATTTAAGTGTGAAGAATATTTAAGTGTTAGCTTGAAAAAGAGGCTATAAGATTTAGTGGTGTGAAATAAAAGCAAAGAAATTTTTTTAAAAAAAAGAAGGCAAAGAAAAAGAAAAAAGAATAAAGAAGAAGTGAAAGCCAAAGGACCTTGTCATGTGTTTTAGGCTTAAGCTGTGTTGGATGCTCTTAAAAAATGTACATTTGCGCAAGTAATATTACATAAGCATTAATTCTTGTTTTTTAATAGAATATTTATATGTTTCTAGTTTTAGTGTTAGTTTAAGAAAGAGGCTTTGGGCTTTTTAAATCTGTCATATATATGCTTCAATAAACATTATATATGAATGTGATAGCTTCCTTATTTGAAAGCTTGATCCATTGCCCATACAGATGGGCTGTGACTGTAATTTAAAATTCTTCTTATGGAAATTAAACACTGCAATTAGAAAGTATTAGACTAAAAGACTGAAATGTTCTTTAAAAAAAATTCCCCGAAATTAGACTACATCAAAGAATTTATTGTCCCTCAAATGACCACAAAAATTCAGTGTAGCATCCCGTTTAGACAAATCAGAACAATTAAAGTATCATTAGAAGTAGAGGTAGGCGGGTGCCACTACTCGGTGTAACACTGACAGAGATCCATGAGCTAGAAGTTTTGACGATGCCTAGTAAGGGAAGACCAGCAGTTCAAATTGGATTACAATTTGTTAGCTTCTTGATATTATTTCTAACGTGAAGTAGGTGATATTGCGTATAAGGTGATCCTCTTTATGTTCGGAATAAACAATCTTCTAAAAAAATTATATAAAAATATAAAAAACAAAATCTCTAGCAATAATACTTTCCACATAGAAGTGAAAGTCAAATTCATGTGATTTTTTAATACTCTTAGGAATAAAATAAATGCATACTGACCATCATATATGAACAGAAAGTTCCACTATAAATTTAATTATTATCAACTAAGAAAAGGGAGCATATATTTATTATACTCATAAAATACTGAAAAATTACTCGTCAAATTCATGTTATAATTATCATCAAAAACAACAACAAAAGCTTGGGTCTCAAAATGTTGAGGTGGCTTATTGGCTATAGATATGAATAGCCCTGTGTGCAAGGAGGGTTGAGCACATGTTTCAGATGCATTGCTCAGAACAACACAGAACATGTAATTAGGATCTGCAAAACAAGCAAACAGAGGCTTATCATTTGCCCATCAATTTGAAGGACAAGGGACAAAGGAAAGAACTGTAAATTTTCTCCTATGTAGCACGGGTGCGTTTCCAGATTCGGGTGCAGGTGCGGGAGCGGGTGCGGGATTCGGCAATTTTTGAAAAAGTAGGGTGCGGGTGCGGCGATTAAAAAATTATTAAAAATATTTTTATTTATATTTTCTATATATTTTTACTATTAAAATATTTTTTTAAAAAACACATTAGATTCACAAAACAAGTAAAAAAGAAAGCAAGAAACACAAAACAAAACACAAAACAAAAAGAAATGTCCTGCACTCTCACCTAATCATGCCAGGTATCAACATTATCAGATAAAATGACCAAAACAGCCACATAACTTTGGGTGCAACTAAGGGGTCCAATAGAATACAAAAGAAAGGGCATTTTGGGTAGTCAAAGTTTTATATTAAAACTCAGACTTAGAGTAGCAGTTCGGCCAGTTCCCATAAAAAAAATAAAAACAGAGTAGCAGACCCGTACCTTGGTCGTTGATGGCTATCTCTTCTCTCGTGCGTTTCAACTCAATGGTAAGGCTTAGGTTTCAGTTTTTGGACAGCAAATGCTTTAGTTTCAGGTTTTTTCTGGTGCAATGCATGATCCAAGGCCGATTTCGGCCGTTTCGGTCAGTTTCGGCTGCCGGCCGATACGTTTCGATTCGGCCGATACGACCTGATTCTGGCCGAATCGGCCCAGTTCAGCGTGAATCGGCAAGAGTCAAAGCTGAGTTAGCGCGAATCAGAGCTCCTACTAATCTGAATGAATAAACTCTTGAGATGCACAAATGAATAATTATCAAAGAAATAAATTGGAGCTATTCGCAAGGTGAAGACAACTACATAGGCTAAATCTTAAAACTTATTAATGGCAAAGAAAACATATTTACTATAGGACGTGATCCTGTGTGCTTTAGACAGTCTCATATGTGCCATATGACCACTCCCTCTTAAGCAAGATATGCTTACCCATAAGTTATATAGTTTTGAGTTCAGCTTGCATTAATAAACAAAATGTAGGTACACGAGAAAAAAAACAAATAGCACAAGACCATTTTGTTAAGATTTACTGGTAAAATTATTTTGTAGTGTTAAACCTAAACTATACTGCAACTTCTAGGATCACTATGCCCATGAAAAATATCTAACAATATAAGTTGGCCGTGGATCATTTCTCATTACCCCTGTATCCTCTGTAGATTTTGAGTGTATAAAATTCTCCGACTCATAATTAATTGCTTAAGATACACAATTAATACAAGATTACAACTCAACCATTAGAAACTTTCTTTTTAACAAGAAGTACATGTTCAGATCAATCAATTAAATTTTCAAGTGTCAACTCTTTCTTCTGTTAAAATAGCTATTTAGATAAATGAAGCTTTCCACTGTAGCAGCCTATTAACTTGGCAACACAGGTACCACTCTTAATACATTACGATTGAACATGGATTGCATGAATTATTTCTTGAGCCTCTGGACAGTAGTGTCGCAACTGAAGGATAATTTATAACCTACACCAGGAAGAGCATGATATCCAATATAAGAGTCTCAATATCAAATCATGGTCTTGAATTAGGAGATATACATGACCATCAGACTTTAGAGTTGTGTATGCCTCAAGAAGTACTGGAATGTCATTGTCAATTGTCTTTCAGAATTCCTACCACTGCAACTGTAAGGCACACCTCATAATTTCCTGCATCAAACAGGGCATTAAAAAACCATGTACTGTGACTCGAAATCATTTCATCTCTATTTTAATGATCGTACCTATCTCAAGGAAAGAACACAAACCCAAAGAGTGGCAAGGAAGGTAGCAGGAAGGGATTAATCCTTCTGGTTCTGAGGGGAGAGTCAAATAAATCCTAAAAAAGGGAGAATTAAAGTCACCCCAAACTTCAATAACAGAGGCTTCATTTCGCTCACTATCATCATTTATAAAAACTCTACTTGTAACTAAACTTCATGATCCCTGACACACAAACATGCAAAAACTCAACAAAACCGATCAATAAAATGTTAATATAGTTTTAACAACTATAATCATTAATCTAAACACAATTGGATTTAAAAAATTGATCCAAGATATATATATTAAAGGTAACTAGAAATAAAAGGCACAAAGTAGCAATAAACACGGATTGAAAATGATGATCATGCAAGTAATCAAGGAATTTCACCTCATCGTTCATCTTCAAAGTCTCTATCTTCTTCTGTGTATGTCAATCGCCCTGTTTTGTTCAGCTCTACAAAAAACCTTCTTGTCATTGTCTATTCCACTTCTTCATCCGCCTTATACTCAGTCCAATCTTCTTTTTTGATAAGTCCTTATGCTTAGTCCCATCTTCATCACTAATGTCCTCAATCTTGTATACCTTAACCACATAATCTTTGTCATTGATTTCTTGCCCAAATTCATTATCTTCATCATCATCAATCCACATGCATGCCTAAAAGAAAAGCATAAGATTTATGTCACATTATTCTAACTAGCCAAAATAACGAAACTCCATAAAGACCCATACAATATTAACTGATCATAATCCATATTCAATTACACTACAATAATAATGTTTTTCTTTGACCTCATGTACAATGTCTTTCTAAAACCATTTCCCTTGAATGAACTTTTATATGAAAAAAAAAAAAAAAGAGAATCTACACAAACAACAATTCCTGGTTCTTTTTCTTTATGCTGATGCATCCCACAATTTCCTTAATAGGCACACCAGAAGGCCAACTTGATGGATAAACCTCACCGTGTTTGACCAAGTTTTAATCTTCAAAATCCTACTCAGATTACATGTGGTTCCCCCTTTACTTCATGTTGAACATCTTTCCTGATAGGCACTCCACCAGACCAACTTGCTAAATAAACTATATTACATTTAATCAAATACTCTTTTTCTACAAACAACTCTCAATTCCTTGCATTTATATTATTTTCAGCTCAAGATAATGGGCGTAGAGATTTTCCATTAAATCTTTTCTTTTCGTTTCTTTTTAATTTTTAAATCTTAGCACCCAAAAATAACTTTTATATCATTGCATAACCCCTGCTCTGACCATGTTTGTCACAATGCACCAAAATCTTTATTTATCAAAATAAGAAAGCAAAAAATAACTCAATCTGCTACACAACTAAAAAAAGTGTTTGGGAACATCGTCCTTTCACGAGTCTTCAGCAGTTTCCTGCATCCTCTTCCTCAGAGTCTCCCATTTTTATCGATCTTTTCCTCCCTCTCTATCCTGAACTTGTGGAGGATTCTTTGACATCGGCTGCCTCTCCAAATGACTCAGCTCCGGTTCCGTCCGCGTCATATGACCTACCTGTCTTGGATCCTGTGTCACCACCCTCTCCTAAGTCTCCTATTGGTCCTGAACTTCGTCGTTCCACTCGAGTAAGCATTCCTCCTCCTTATCTCACTAATTATCACTGCTCTTTTCCTCTTGCCACCCTCTATGAACCTTACACCTATCGTGAGGCCCATACTGACCCTCTTTGGCAACAAGCTATGAACGAAGAACTAGATGCCCTTCATAAGAATCACACTTGGGATATGGTTGATTTGCCTCCTGGTCAGTCTGTAGTAGGTTGTAGGTGGGTTTACAAGATCAAGACCAAGGCTGATGGATCTGTTGAACGATACAAGACTCGCCTCGTTGCCAAGGGCTTTACTCAGGAGTATGGCATTGGCTATGAGGAAACATTTGCTCCTGTTGCTCGCCTTACATCTGTCAGATGTCTCATTGCTGTGGCTGCTATTTGTCATTGGCCTCTTTATCAAATGGATGTGAAGAATGCTTTCCTCAATGGAGACCTCCAAGAAGAAGTGTACATGCAACCACCCCTGGCTATCCACACTCAGGTAGTCAAGTTTGTCGCCTTCGCCGTGCTCTTTATGGCCTCAAGCAAGCTCCTCGAGCTTGGTTTGAAAATTTTAGCTCAGTTGTTGCTCAGCAGGGTTTCACTTCGAGTCCTCATGACACTGCTCTCTTTGTCCGAAGATCCTCTGCTGGTATCACTCTTATTGTTCTTTATGTTGATGATATGATTATTACTGGAGATGAATCTGCAGGTATTTGCTCTCTTCTGCACTTCCTTAGTCAGCATTTTGAGATGAAAAACCTGGGCACTCTTAGTCATTTTCTTGGGCTTGAGGTTACCTCCTCCTCTGATGGATACTATCTTTCCCAAGCTAAATATGCTTCTGATCTGCTCTCCAAAGCCGGTATCAATGACAACGAGATTGTTTCCACTCCCTTGGTATACAATGCAAAGCTCACACCCTTGGATGGTGAACCTATATCTGATGTTACTCGCTATCGTCTGTTGGTTGGTAGTCTGATCTATCTCACTGTTACTCGTCTGGATATCTCACATGCCATGGGTATGGTTAGTAAGTTCATGGATGCCCCTCGTTCTGTCCACTATGCTACAATTCTTTGGATTTTCCGATATGTCAAGGGCACACTTTATCATGGTCTCCACTACTCCTCTCGATCTTCTCTCAAGCTTCATGCTTATTCAGATGCAAACTGGGCAGGTGATCCGACTGATCAATGCTCTATCACAAGTTTCTGTTTCTTGTTGGGTACTTCTCCTGTCTCGTGGCGTAGCAAGAAGCAGGATGTGGTTTCCCATTCCAATACTGAGGCTGAGTACCATGCCCTTGCTGACACCACCTGCGAGCTTGTCTGGCTATGCTGGCTCTTGGCTGACATGGATGCACCACAGACTACTGCCACTCCTCTTTATTGTGACAATCGTAGTGCTATCTACATTGCCCATAATGATGTCTTCCATGAACGCACCAAGCACATTGAGATCGATTGCCACATCACTCGCCAACATCTTAAGAAAGGAAATCTCAAGTTGTTCTCCATCTCCTCTGCTGACCAACCTGCTGATATCTTCACCAATACTCACCCGCCAGGTCGTCTTCGAGATCTTATATCCAAACTCCAGTTGACTTCCTCCCTGCCACCTCGAGTTTGAGGGGGGATATTAGAGTATAGCTTAGACTAGTTTAGCCCATTGGGCTTAGC
This sequence comes from Castanea mollissima, assembly GCA_014183005.1. Lineage (NCBI taxonomy): Eukaryota > Viridiplantae > Streptophyta > Magnoliopsida > Fagales > Fagaceae > Castanea > Castanea mollissima. The sequence goes on from JACAVU010000002.1 coordinate 70,249,430, forward strand.
CCAGTATACTGTACTTGTAGTTCACTCATATTACTTGTACTGCACACATACCTAGCCTATATAAGGCTCCCTATTGTACATTGTTATACACACAGAATATATAGATTATTTAGTCTTTCTCTCTCACTTTATATTCTTAACAACACCAAAAACAAAAAACAACAACCGCTACATCTTCTTCATCCGAAAATTTAGTTGTTAACATTTTAAGAAATGAAACCAAAAAGAATGGAAAGAAGAAAAGAAGCAAACATAGAGAAAGATAAATTTTTTAGAGAGAAAAAAAAAATACCTGAAGTGTGATTTGAGTAAAAACACCAAACCCACCCCACTCTCCATCTCTTAGATTTGTCCGATAAAAAGAGTGAGATCACTCTTTCTGTATTTTCTCACCAAGCCTCTCTCTCTCTCTTTGCTGGCCTCTCTCTTCTTCAAACAGTACGTACCCCACTCCCTAAGCCAGAAGATATTTTATTTCTCTCTCAGTTTTGTCTTTGTTTGGTCTCCCACTAAAACCTCACCCAAACGCACCGTTTTACTCACCAAAACTTTTTTTTACTCACCAAAACTTGAATAAACCAAAATATTGTAGATAGAGCTATTCGCTCTTTTTATATAGTTAGTAGAAATAACACGTGCTTGATCTCCAACAATAGGCACGTGCTTGATCTATTAGAGGATTATATTCTACCAATATAACTTAGATCTAAATATATGCAAATCACACAATTAGTTATATATTGTAATCTTTTATAGTTCCCTAAACCCATCTAACATTCATCAAAATGCAAAACATTTTATGTAGTTCTTGTGCGTGCAACATTATATGATTGAACCATTAATTATTAATCAAACTTACACTTCTACATTTAAATTTAAAATTTTTATTCCAAAATACTAATGAATAAACAAATGATAACATTAAACAAAAAAAAAAATATACAAATTTTCCAAAACAAACTTCATTGCCCACAAGGACCACAACCAAGCCCTATCCAACAAAGGTCTCAAACTTGTCACCAACCAACAAAGCAAGCTACATTCAGAAATACAAAACCCAATTCCTTCTCTCAAACCACCAAAAACTTGAACTTTGGCCAATGTCCCTATCAATACGCAACCAAACCATCCCAAAATTCAACTCTTCTGTATCATCATAACCTTCTCATTCTTCTATAGGTAAGGGTTGTAATATTCTTAGCACAATCAACTTTCAAGTCAAAATGATATATATATATACACACACACACACATATATATAACATAAATATGTAAGGAATTAAAACATACCAAATAGAAAGAAGTTAATAATGTGTCATGATGTCCTCAAGAGTCACACTACCCATAGAAAAAGAGGGAGTGGATGAGGATGAAGCTGTAAAAGCTAGAGGAATGGCCGTTCTGGTCCACCACGATTGAAGTTGTGCCTCGCTTCGTTTAACGGTAGTAGCGTCTATGGCACACATGACAGAAAAATGGTCCGACTCGGGATAGGAGATAGAAAAATGGTGAATGATTCACATGATAGCTGAAAGAAAAATGAGTTTATCACAGGTCACCATATCCTTATAGACATCTATGAGGGATAGAATGAAGTGAGAGGGGAAGTCAATATAAATATGCTTAAAGAGGGATAACAAAAATCGAGCACGAGGTTCTGTGATAGAGTTACAGTGAGACAGAGAATGCAAAACAAAAGTCATCACCATATTAATAAACCTTAGACCTTTAGCAAAGGCTGAGCAAGGGGTGTACTAAAGATCACTCCAATCAGAAGGTCACTCACAAAAAGAAGACATGAGTTCATCTTTAGACACTATCTTAAGACGATCACAACCGGGGTAGTTAGGATGCACTACCCTCGGGACGTAGATCACCTCGGATACAATAGCCGGAGTGACCACAATGCGCGTACCTCGAATGCGAGTGACAAAGAGAGGTACTGAATAATCAAATCGGTGCATGTTGGAGTAGAACTCCTGAATGATCACGGAAGGACAAGTGACCGAGATGCCACACAGTGACTTCCAACCTCTACTGTGAATGACAGTGGGTAGGTCAGTATCAGAGAAGTCCAATAAGATGACTTGGCGTTCTAAATGAATGCCTCGTTTAGAAAAATTCTCCGAAAAATCCTTACGGGCTTTATCATCATGGAACCGTATGTGGGAGGGGGTAGAATTAGAAGATGATGCCCCAGAACGAAGAGGGTTCCGTAACGGAGTAGATTTTCGTTTAGGTGCCATAGAGCAACTAACGAAAGAAAGGAGAGAGAGAAAGAAACACGCAAAAAAGCACCAAACAAATCAATATATAAGAATATAGAGAATTGAAGGTACGTATGCATGAAAATGCATAAACATGTGCAAAATTAAAAATATCATGGGCTCAGTCTAATCCAAACCTACCAGCACACAAATTTGCAACAAAGTAAACACACATCTAAAATGCATGAAATATTGTTATAATGCAAATATAATGCAATGCATGATAATTTAAAACCATTTAAGCAAGACCCATCCCAAAACTTTCACAAAAACTTCATTAATTTTGAAAAAACCCCAAAATTTTGAAAAACCCCAAAAGTTAGATTAGAAACATGAAATGCATGATAAGATGAGAGAAACGAGATCATACCAGAAGAAGAAAGATCAATCTAGACCGCAAAACCTTTGGGAATGAAGTTTAGAGTGAAAGAGAGGTGTTTGGGAAGGTGAGAGGTCAGAAAGGATCCAGAGAGATCAAGAGAAATGAAGTTGGAATCCCGCGGATCCTATATATAGAAGCTCTTAGTTCTTGACAGATCGAGAGGTGTCGAGAGATGTAGAGGATTAAAAAGGCTTGAAGAAGCTATTGAGCTAACTATCGAGGATCTGTCCAGAGGTTTCCACAGCAAAGAAACTTGATGGATCGAAAAGCTATCGAGAATCTATCGAGGAGACAAAAACTTTCTCGATGGATCAAGTAGCTTTCGAGATCGCGATAAAATGAAGCTGAAAAGCCCGATAGATAGCCTAGTTGTCGAGAGGTATTGAGATGCTATCGAGTTTGTTTAAAAAAAATGATTTTTTAAAGAAGAGAAAAACATAGATATAAATGCAATCAAACATGCTACTCAATCAAAGATTCAGATCCAAAACACACACACACACACACTAAACAAGTTTAACCCATTTTATATTTCAAAAACAAGTTAAAATAGTTTAGTGAGCATACATTAATACATGTATTTCTTGTGATGGCCAAATTACATTGTAGCTGCACATGTATCAAAAGTAGCAAAGAATATTGCGTGCTGTGTGTGAAAAACATCGTATGATTGCATAAGTATCTATATGTTATGACGATTTGAGATATGAGTAAATTAATTTAACTCACACATGATCATAACTGCTTGATGGGGACTATCACCTTCGAGGTACATTCTATAATTCTCACATCTCTTAGAATACACATTTGCAATCATATTTTAAAGTATTTTAATTCTTTTTGCTTTAATTTTTCTTTGCATATTTTCTTTTAAGCATATCATGCATGGGCATATAAGAGAGAGAAAATAAATACCCAATGATGTTAAGCTTTTGACATTGCACTTTTGCTATGCCAAAGCATACCGATATCATTTCATGATTGGCAGGCAACAGTGGCGAGATGGCTATTTATGTCTTTCTCTTAGGATTTTCTAGTTCTTCCCGTCAAAAAGTGTGATACGAGTATTAAGTACAAGAGATACCTTAATCTTACTAATCACAAACATGAGCCACAAAACCCACTTGCTTAGTTGTGCATAGAGATGCTCATCTAAGATACAAGAGATACAAAGTTTAAAAAACTTTGTTTCATTGGTCATTCAAGGTACATAAGTACCAATGTACACATAACACACACTGTTTTTTGTATTTTCTAATTTTTCAATATTTTCTTATTTTTATGGAGAAAAACAAAATAAAACAAAATTGAAAACAAATAAACAAAAACATGTTAACCAAAGCAATGCATAAAAACTAGACTAACTCAAAATAAGAAAGCAAAACACACAAGTAATGCAAAAACAAAAACAAGAAGGGGAGAGAGAAAAGTGACTAAATTACTTGGAGCATTTTTCCTTCCACACCTTAGAAGAACCTTTCCTTTTGGTGAATCCTTGAATCGGTAATGAGGGGGAAGAATTGCAACCGTTCAAGTTTGAAAGGAACATGGGGGCCTTGAGGAGATCACTAAGAGGAGCAAGAAAGGATGAAAACTGACTCAGGTTTCTTGATGAGACCATACTGTTGCTCTATTGAGTGGCTTGCCACTTGTAGCAATTAGGTCGATTATGTCCAGTTGCTCCACAGTGATGATAGAGATGCTACTTCTTCTCTTTTGACTTTTGAGCATTACTCTTCTTAGCCCTAGGGTTTTTTAGTTTCTTTCTTAGCAAGCTTAGGGGGTGCTCCTAAGATAGATTTACCCTTTTCTACGTTCTCACTAGCTATCACTTTTTTCACATTATTGTTCTTAGATTCAACATTATTAGCAAGAGAAACAAAAACAGTAGTTATAGAAGAAGCAATATTAGAAGAGGAGAAATCATACCCTAAACCGGTTCGATCAGAAGTAGATTTCTGAAGGTTGAGTATCTCATCAAGCTTTGCACTTGAAGTCCTCTCCAACTGAGCTCGGACTTGAAACAGCTCCGCTTCAAGCTTCTTGGTCTTTTCAGCCAAGAAATTATTTTCAAACCTCTGTGCTCCTATAGTTTGATTGGCTTCATCTAATTTTGTGGAGATTTCTTCTTGTTCAAGCTCCACATCATTTAGTTTGAAATGGACCAAATTAGATTGAATTGGGTGTTTATTATCTCTATCTCTTGAAGTTGATGAAAGTGACATATGATTCTTTAAGTAGGAGCGGAACTTAACCCTTCAACTTGGCCGCAAATGCTACATTAGCATATGAATATTAATTAAGTGGTGGAACATGATTTTTTTTTCCCGGGTGAGTATAAACTAAATTAAATAAATAATGTCTCTACCCGAGTTGTTTTTATTATATGTATTTTCTCTTATAAGTTACACTTTTAGGTTCAAGAATATATAAAGTCGTGGTAAAAAAAGTGGTCTTTTCATGATTAATAAATTATAATTGATTTTGAGAATGTGTAAAGGCATAATGCATTATTACTTGTGTAAACACACACGCACATATAATGATGGAAAGAAAATAATAATATAATTACTGAGATGACTGAAGAGAAGTGTAACAATAATAAATTATATACTTTAGCTTTTAGACATTATATAAATAGATGAGCCTTAAGAAGTCTGGGTTAAGAAGTGTATATTTCACAAACCCCAGGACTAATTCTGCATCAAGGGCTCTTAAAGCCCATAATCTCAACACAATAACGAGTATAAAGTTTTGACGAGCAATCGGTGTTGAACATCAATTTTGAAAATTTTAGATGCATGGATAAAGCTTTGTAGATGTTTCTGTTGGAAATCTAATACTCTAGAAGATGGATACATTTGTCGTTAATACTGGCCGGTTCAGTGTTCATGTTTATGAAGCATGATGAGTGACTATCAAGGTTTTAAAAAAATTGACCTAAATATCATAGTGTACAACATTTTGCCTTAAATAGGTGAACCTCGACTCTAACTCTAACCTCCATCATTTTGTTCTTGGAGGGCCCTTTTATTTATTTATTTATATTTTTATGAACGAAAAAAGGGCTTTACATGTGTAACCACTGACTCGGTCTATTTGAACCCATAGAACTCATGGCGTGAGACACCCCTGGGTGCGTTAGGGATATTCACGTCGTGACACAACATTTTTGTGAAATGCATGACTCAAATAGGCAATTCCTGGACCCGCAAGTGTGACTCAGTCTGGGACTCCTACCAACACACCACGCCCTTATGGGGCGTAATCAAGTAACTTGTGAACAAATTCGAGCTCGTTCGACAGAAGAATGAGTCAAGTTTGAATTTTAAATTTTGTTTGGTGATGATGAGCTCGAACTCAGCTTGTGTCTAAAAAAAAATTTAAATGAACAAGCTTGATTTTTTCTTACTCAACTAAGGTGGGCTTGTTTATAGCCTTATTTGTATCCATTATTTTGTACATTCTTTGTTTCTTGCACTAATCCTGTGTCTAGTTATTGAGATAATATCAAATGTCAATCTCGTTGAAGTTGTTCAAATATTGGCCCAACAAAAAATTCTTCACATTGGGTCTTGCAAATGCCATCCCCCCCCCCCCCCCCAATCAATTTGTGATGGTGCTATAACATAATTGTAAAACTAAATAATTATTTTTTAATGTGTACTAAGAGAAATAGAGATTAGAGAGAAAAGTGAGAAATATTTTTATATATTTTAATATATAATATGGTAAAATAAAAGTTAAAATGTTAAATATATTGTAAAATAGTATAATATAAATGATAAAATAGTTTTGAGATGGTAAAGTGATTTTTTTTGGTGTAAAAATCTCATTGCCCCAGCAATGGGAATAACTTCTCCCTGTTACCGATACATGAGACCTCTCTCTCACAAGGAGGTGGACCCCACACTTGTGGGGTCCACCCCCTTGTGAGAGAGAGAGGTAACATGTATGGTAACATGTAATACCTTCTCCAGTAATGGATGTCGAAGCACAATCTCACTTCTTCTTAGTATTCTCTCTTCTTTCATGCCTCTCAATTCTCAAGTCTCATCATCGCATGCCTTAGCCTCTTTGCCACGCCCTCTCACGCTGCTCACTCTCTCTGCCTCCATGCATGCACGCCACACCCACGATCACGCCCTTAAGCATAATGATGCTGACGTCTTCTCACTTTGCCCACAATAAATTCTTCGCCCGAACAAGGTATTATTGTATTCCCTTTCTTTTCATTTTTCTTTTCTTTTTTCACTTCAATTTCTCATTTCCATGCTTCAATTCGTGCATGAAGTGCTGGGTTTAAGCTCAATTTACAGGAGAAATTTCAATTGAAACCCCGTGCTTCAATTCTCTTTGTTGTTTGTAGGAGAAATTTCTGGACCTTAGAGCCAAAGGTAACAATTTACTTGGTATGGTTGTGATCATGCTCTGCCCTCTTTGTTGTTTTTTCCTTCTCATTCTCACCCTCTAAAGTGCTCTGCTCTCTGCTTCTCTGCTTCATTAGGTAACATTCTTTTCTTTTGATTTTGGTTTTAATTTTGATTTTGATCATTTTCTTTTCTCAGTTCTTTTTTTTTTTTTTTCCTTTTCATTTCTCTTCGCTTCATCTCAGATTCTCCATTCATGTTCTCGGCTTCATCTTAGGTTCTCTGTTTTGTGACTTCACTAGTAACTGGTAACTTGTATATTTCAATTATTAGTTTACAAAGTATGTTGTGGATTTTGTGGATGTTGTGGATTTGATTTACAGAGCATTATTTTTTGTGAAATATAGTTTACAGAGTATTTTACAGAGCATGTTGTTGATTTTGTGTATGTTGTGGATTTGATTTACAGAGCATTATTGTTTGTGAAATATTGTTTACAGAGTATTATACTATTGTTTGTGTATGTTGTGTTGATGAATTTATTTATTGATAAAATGATTGTTGTCAGTATAAAATTGTTGACGTTGAGTAAAATGGAGTCCGCCTCTGTACCATCTAATGATTGTTTTGTAATGTTATTACGTTAAATTCTTTAAAAATATGTTATATACTTTTATTTTTTTTAAAGGAAACATGTTTATTACTATTGGTTTGTTAGTTTTAGTATATTAAAAAATTATTAATTATTTATATAATTTAAATAAATAATAATTTATTTATTTATGACGTCACTGGTTCGACCATTGGTTTGACTCCAGTTTGACCATAAAACCGGTAATTAGCTCATTTTCCAGTTCTTTTACCGTACTGGTTTTTAAAACCATGGCTTTAAGGTTTTGTCACGGAATAGCCAAAGGGAGATATTGTAAGGTTGAATTTATTGAATCATTTGCTTGTAATTTTGCAATTAGATACCCTGTATTTAGCGGAAAATTATGTAAGGGTTGTGTGTGAGAGTGTGAAGAAAGCTCAAGATGTGTGCACTCAAAAGAGTCCCGCAATTGGATCTCGTAACTGGCATGTCACCAAAGTGGCACATGTGTGAAGCATGCAGGGAGCTTAAGGGTCATGATAGCTAGAGCACTATAGGACAAAAAGTACAGTTTGGCCTGGCAGTTATCTCGCGACTCAAACTTGCAACTAGTTCCAGTCTCAAGACTGAGTTGACAGAATGTCCTATTTGGATGAAAAATGTCTTTTCACATTCCTCACGTACCCTATTATAAATACCCTTATACCCACGAAATATGGAGAGCTTCTAGAGAGAATTTTGAGAGAGAAACCCTCTAGAAAATCAAGATTGACTCATCCGACATTTAATTCTCCAAATTCCTCTACTCTCACCCTCTCCATTGACATACCCTTGAGAGGTTCATTTGCCAAATCCTTCTCTCACCATACCCATATCAGTGAAGAGGTATTTTGTTGCTTGGAAAGCAGTTCAGAGAGGACCAATTCGTTTGGTTGACGCAATGAGCTTATTACGAGATCTGGAACGCTGGAGAAAACAAGGTTCGACGTAACCCTGTTGGAGTAAGAAGCTTGGAGGGCTTAGGTGCATCAGGTAGATTAGACTTTAAGGGTCTATTGCTATTCATGTATCCCAACTTCATTCTTTAGTGGATTATTTGACCACTTGGAGAGCGGCGAGTAGGTTTTTCATTAAGTACATCAGTTTTCTCTTCGATAACACATCACCGTGTTATCTTTGTGTTTGCATCTCTCCTCTCTTACTCTGTACCTTTGAATTACTGCTGTGTTTGTGATTAATTTTGGTTTAGAGTGTTTTACCTATTTGGCTTTAGCTTATATTCATCATTCTGCACATATATTATTTGTGTATAAAATTGTGTTGGTAATTTTGTATTTGGGGGTTTAAACGTTTATCGGTGTATTATAAGCTATTTGAACTTTCAATATTTCATCAAAAAATATTACTTTAGAAATTATTAGGGGAAAATAGAAAAGCCTTCAATACAAATAATTAGGAGCTCAAGCAACCTAATAATGAAACACATTTCCACCTGTAACTGAAACTAGACCCTTTACATAAACTATAGCTTGTGATGCATTAAACGAGTCTGAAAGCTCTCTAACTTCAACATTCTTAGTTTCTTGAGAAACAAAGTTATACAAAACTACCTGCTCATTGTTAGCCACCAAAAGAAGTTCACCATTCTGGGTAAATCCTAGTGGCCTCTCAATTCCAAAACCCATTCATCAAAGGTTTTTTCTGTTACAATCCCTTCTGCATTATAAAAAAATCAAAGCAATGCAATCTCTTGAGATATCAAAAGTTTTGCAAATCAAATTCATACCCGAAATATCTTCCAACTATGGCATCCTTATTAGTCAAAACACTTCATCATCACTCATGTCAAAGGATATAATAAGCTCAATATCACCGTGTGGCCAGGGTTGTTCATTGCGATAAGCCAACCAATGATAAGCTCCATTCAAGTATATTTCAGACTTACAAGGAGCACTCAAGATTGAAGCATCTAAAATGATGTCGATCTACCTGATTGTAGAATCGAATCATCCCAAAACTAGAAAATTCTAACCACCTTGTAGCCATTACATTTGTGATCATAACCAAATCCAAAACCTTCATATGTGTAGTCCATGTGAGATGGGCAATGAACATGTAATGTTGGAAGGACCTTCAATTCTCTAATTGCTGAATTCCATGTATATACAGAAGGCTATGCGGTAGAGATTACATTAACAAATATATTAATTGGTTATTTGATTTATTTTTTCATCCATTCAATTAGTTGTCTATTTATTTTAGTATTTTTTATCTATTAGATTTTTTTAATTTAGTTAATATACCTCATAGTTTACAACTAAATTTGAAAATTTAGGTCCAAAGATAAGATAAAAATATTAATTCATTCTTCATAAATTACACAGAAAGATGGTAATAATTTAAAGAATAATATATTGTGAAATTCTAATTTCAACTCCCAATGAATATTAGGCTATTAGCATTCCTTTACGAAAAGTCAAATTCCTACTTTCGTCGTTAGAGCTGGGTAATGGTTTTTTGATTTTATAAATATTTAAGATATCTTGAGAGTAAGAACATTACTTTGAGTTGAACTTGGAGTTTTTCCTTTTTCTTTATTTTATTTTTTATTTTTTATTTTTGGGAATGCCTGTGAGGATTACATTTGTCTATGAATCAAATAATATAGGCATGAGTAGGCTTTTGCAAAAGTGCGAGTGAGAGAGGTATTATGTTGTAACAGCATTCTACTCAATGTATCTAATTCCTATTCGTATTTGGAGCCCATGTTTTCCTTGAGATGCATTCCACGTGTAGTCTTTATGATTGAAAAGAGAATTACTCAAATTGCAAAGAAAACTGACATTCTTATAGATTTGCACACACATAAAACAACTGCATATTATTTATGTGGAAGAATACTCTTCCAACTTACACACATAAAAGTTTCTCAAAAAAAAAAAAAAAAAAAACTTACACACATAAAACAGCTGCATATTATTTGTATGGAAGAACACTCTTGCACACAAATAAAACGTCAGACATTATTTGCCACACACATAACTTAGACATGTCCCTCGCATCATAATGATGGGGAAATGACTATATTTTCAAAGAAAACCAATACTCTTGCAAAGTAGCTGCAAATTATTTCTCACACGTACAAACATAGGCATCTGATAAGCCATCCTTATAAATCAATTGTCCCATGTGCTCGAAGCTGCATACATCAAAACAAAACCCTGGAATTAGTGTAACCGCTAAAAGCAAGTAAAACGGTAAAAGGTTACTTCTATGAAGACTAATTAAAATTCATATTAAGATGATAATACTCATATATTTGTGATTTCAAACTTTATGATGATATTTCTATTCCTCATCATAAAAGATTATTATTATTTTTTTTTGGGATTTATTTACCATTTTACTCAAGACTTATGCCTACAGTTTTCTTATTTTTTTAATCTTGTGAGTAAATGCAGTCCATCCTTCCCACACATACTAGGTTATTAGAATGAGGAATTCCTTAGAGGTGATCCCAAGATACTAGAAAGAAGTTTCAAACCCAAGATCTTGAAGAGTTTGAATATAGAATAAAATTTAAAATCAATTAAAAAAACTAGAACGATGTTGAATAAAATTTTGAGTGCTTAGAATCCAATGCTCATGTGAAAAAGGTTTAATTAAAAATTATATGTAAACTAATTAAAATTATATTAACACTTTAGGGGATTTTTACCAAATATAAATTAATTTTCTTAAAATTAAGATTAGTCACATTACAAAAACACATTAACGTTATGGCATGTAATATATATATATATATATATTTTTTTGATGTAGTGTGTAAAATTATAAAATATAATCAAAATAATTAAAATAAATATTTTATTTTATTTTACATTTCTTGAAAATTTTGGTAATAGAAAATTAAGTAAATAAAATTTTCAATATTATTATTCTTAAAAATTAGATAATAGAGCTCTATATAAAGCAAATTATTGTTAGTAGTATTTATAAACTTTAGCTGCACACTTTTAGCATAATAATCACTTCGTAAATTTAAAGTTTGAATGAGTGGAGGATAATGACCAGAATTTCCAAAATTTCATGTACAAAAACTTAGATTAAATTATAATAGAATTTTTATAATATAGAAAATAATTACTTAAAAAATTTTAAATTAAAAATTACCTTTAGCAGGTAGTGTACAGCTTGCGTCCATGCCGAGGGCCCAGAAGAAGTACCCAGCAAGCCCCTGGTTCTTGGCAAACTTAACCTTCGTGCCAACCGTTGATGGGGTATCGTATGCAATCCAATCGTTATCAGCATGTGAGTAAGTGGATACAGTACGCCCATCAGTCTCCACAGCAGCACCATTATCATTATTGTACTTCAATATGGCATCATACTCCATAAGACCATCGTTACCAGGACCATATCCAATAGCAGGAGCTCCAATCTTATAGTTAGATGGACTTTGCAATTCCCATGTTCTTCCATAAAGTGGCAGTCCCATGACTAATTTCTTTGCCGGAACACTTTGAATCCAGGATGTAATACCAGAACTGGTGCTTTTACTGGGATTCGAGGGATTTGTGAGCAAAGCAGGTGCAGCAGTTTTTGTAGTGTCTTTAATTTCATAATCATAGCACATGACATTAAGAAAATCCACATTATCAGCAAGGGTTTTAGGGTAGACCGTATTAGCAGCAATCCTGGGTGCAAAATAAACGAATGCACTTAGCAAGAGCTTCTTTTGAGTAGTGGCCTTACGCCACTCTTGAAAGAGCGACCCAAAGTTTTCCATATCCTTAGATTTTGGATATTTCCAGCAAAGATCCAACCCATTAAAGTCATAGGTTGTAGCAATTTCGATGGACGAATTGATAAAGTTTGAACGGGAATTTGTGCTGCTTGCCATTGTGGAGAAAGCATTTTGATTGGGGGCTTCTCCAATGGATAGTAAACTCTTTAAATGTTTTTGCTTGGTGGCGGTCGTGAAATCTCGCAGCCTTTTCTTATCAGTACTAGAGAGTACAATTTCGTGAGTTCTGGGATCAATATAAACAGTGGCGTAAAAGATGTGAGTGAAAGAGTGTGCAGTGATTGTTGAAGGAGGGAATTTTTCAGCTTCAGATGAACGCCAATAAGCACCTTTGACAGCCATAGGATCAAACAGGGGATATGCAGAAAATGAAAGCTATAAGAGTCGAGTAATGTGGATATTGGACTGGCAAAACCAAAGATAGGGTTCTACATATTTATAGGCTTGGCTTGAGTACTATTTTTTTTTTTTTTTTTTTTTTGAGAAGAGTACTATAATTAAGGTAATGGTATTTCTACATGTATTTTGCTATTGTGTGCCCTAAGGGTTCACAATAATTTTTCATTTTTAGAAAAAAAAATTTCTCGAAAATTGAAAAAGTATTGATAGCTTTTCAATTCTCGAAAAAAATTTATCATAAATGGATGGCTTAAAGGCACACATTAATCGAACCCTTTCTACAATTCTGCTACAACCTATGTACATGATACACCGAACAAATCACTCTTACATGCTTATTTCACTTGTGCCCCCACCACATCACAAACATTTAGAAAACTGCTATAGAAAAAATAAATGCTAATTTTACAATATTTTCACTATCTTTCACAACAAATCTTAAATAGTAGATTAATATTGATTGCTGCTAATGGGAAAAAATATAATTTTAATAGTGGGTTTGAATTAGAACCATAATAATTTACTATTTATAATTTATTATGAAAGTATTGTACAAATGTTTTGCGCGTAACACTTCTCAAAATAGTAGTGGAAAAAATAATTTAATTAAAAACAAAAATTACCATTTTAGTTGCTTTTGAGTTGTAAGGTTGTGTGTAATAAACCGTACTCAATCACAAACACTCATAGCTTCTCAAAAAAAAAAAATCACAAACACTCATATATTTTGCTCACTCCTGGGGCCCTATTTTTTAAAAAAAAGATAAAATTATTATATATATATATTAGCATAACATGATTATCCCTACCATTTTTTATTTTGTTTTTATTTTATTTTCTGGCCTTCCATTATATATATCATAGACGTTTTATTTTCTATTTTTTATTAAATTTAAATCTTTTCTATATTTATATGCTTCATCGGAATCAATCTTGACTTTTAGTTGACCTCATAATATTTTGTCACATAAGCTTTTAAGTCTTTACAACAATTTTATACATCAATATTCTAATATATATTTTATAATTAAATTTTAATTTTATTAATATTTAAATATTCGTGGGAAGGAGTAATGAACCAATCAAAATTTATAGTGACCCTTAAGCCAAAATGCTGTGTCTAACAGCAATAACTATTTCTGTGGCAGTTTTTTTTTTTCCTAACATATACCTTATGCCAAAGGTTAGGAGTTAACGAAACTAAATAAGCAAACCACCGAAAAGATACAATTGTTTAGTGTTTTAAAGTGAATGTGTCAGTAATTTATGTAGTTACATGGCGCAATGAGCAGTGATCAACAAAAAGTCAAATTTTTCTACTATTAGTTATTATATAGATATAAATATAGATAACTAAATACTTATTGAATTTAATCTAATTTGTATTAAAAAATGGTAACATTAACCTTTAATTATTAATATATCATTATAAAGATATTAGGTATAATGTAAAAAAATATTAAATAAATTGATTTTAAAACAAAAATTGTAGTGTGAAAAGATTAAAGAATAAATCCAATTTGAATCAAACCAAAGAACTTAGAAATTTAGAACCACTCACTATTTTTGGTTCCCTTTGCAATCGTATTTTTCTATAAAAAAGAAGTTATAGGAGTATATACTTTTCCCCAAAAAATACATTTTTTTTAATATATCATATCAATAATATTTTAGCTTATGGCGTTTGTTTTATGATAATTATTTTTTATTATTAGCTCAAGATACAAATTGATATTTGATGTATGCAAACCCCAAAATATCAAATTTTTTATTAACAAAAAATTTTATAAATTGAGCTAACTAGAACTTACTAATTATTTGAATTAAAAAAAAAAATTACGTATTTGCTGGTAAATTGGTAGAGAAATTTTTTATTGTTATTGATACTTATTTTTGAGCTAACAAGCTACACCACCAGTTAGCACATGCAGAAAAAACAAAAAATAGAAAACAAAACATGGTGGCTAACCGACCACGGAAAAACTATGTAGTCTAAACTTATTATTATTATTATTTAAAAATTAAATTATACTTTTGATTGTTAAAATCTGTTGTAGGTTCCTTTTAAGAAAAATTGTTGTGAGTTTGATTTTGATTGCTCCCAAATTTCTTCCCATTTTTTTTTTTTTAAATTTCAAGAATTAAATCTGAATTTGGGTGGGTTAAAAAAAATGAAGAACTTGGTTGAGTGAGATCAAGCTTCGATCATGCAAGCTTAGACATATACTGTCAATAGAGTCCTGTTAGACACTCGGTCAACTGAAACTCTATTATGAAAATTTCAAGATTTGTGTAACCACCTCAAGCCTAAACTCTACTTATATTTAAACCATAGTTCAACCTTACTCTCTCTCTCTCTCTCTCTCTCTAAGGCGCGCAAAACCAAAATCAAAAGAAAGATCCCACTCTTTGTGCAAGTGTCTTAATGTACCAAGCAATTTGCATTTATTAATGGTAGTTGAATACCTTATCTTTCCACCTAGTAAATGATTCCCTAACATTATATCCATTCTTTTTTTCTTTCTTATCTATTTCCACATGGACCACCACATTAATCCTAGTACTATGGAAATTAAATGTGGTCCAATTCGGACAGCAATTGTTATCAACCCCCTCCCCTCAACAAGTCTTATATGTTTCTTAAAAAAATTAAAAAAAAAAAAGAAAAAAAGAAGAAGAAGAAGAGTGTCATGAAAATTTATTCAATTTTGTTGGAGTCCAGTATGTGGTACTCCTTGCTCTTAAATGAATAGTAGATCCTA
Source organism: Castanea mollissima (assembly GCA_014183005.1). Classification (NCBI taxonomy): domain Eukaryota; kingdom Viridiplantae; phylum Streptophyta; class Magnoliopsida; order Fagales; family Fagaceae; genus Castanea; species Castanea mollissima. Next base: position 70,265,009 of record JACAVU010000002.1, read on the forward strand.
CATGAATTTAATTTGTAGAGCATTATCAAACTAAAAAATTATCATATGCATCTGATGTATGGAGTGCAACTCTCATATGACTGTGGGCCTCACGAATGTGAGAGGTGTGCTCCATACTACCGGTTCATAAGATACCAACTCCATGGAACTAATTTGGGTTTAGTGCTCCTATGCAATGAATCCATTAGGTTATAGATATGTGTCAAACACTTGTTACAAGTTCATATCCCAACAATTCTAGTGCATGGACGCACTTGTGCCAAGCCTTGTGTGAGCGTCATAATGTTTTTGTTTCGAGTCCAATCCATGGGACAAATCCAACCAAATATTTTTACACAAAACCCAGATTATGAGGTGGTCAAATTTCTAGAAAACACCCTTGAAACCCCAAAAACCCAAATCAAAACACCAAAACCACGGATCTAAAATCAATCCTAAAACCCTATTGGCTGAAATGAGATCTTCATTCAATGCTTGAGTTTGATGGTTGATGACGGCGCAAGGCAAGAACGTTGACGATGGCGCGAGACAAGAACAACAATCAAATCGTCCTGGGCTAGAGCATGCATGGAGTTTCAGTTGGTGTAATGGGGTGGCTAGCGGCGGCTAAACATGAAACTAGTGAATTCGATTGGCAAATCTTTCCGAACCCTAAGCTCTTGTTATCTCTCTTCAATTTGGTAACCTAAGAGCTCTAGGATGTGGCATGTGGATTCAAGTTTAATAAACTAGGTTGGTGATTAAAGAGGTGTGGTGGTCGAGTTTTGGCTTTCAAAATTGGTTTGGTGATTTAAGATTGGCTGTAATGGTCGGGTTCTGGGTTTCAAATTAAAATTGGTCTGGTGATTTAAGATTAGTTGTATTTTGGTTGTTTTCATTTGTGATTGAGATTGTGAGGAGGATAAATGATGGGTTTAATAGTTTATGAATGTTGTGATGTCACTAATGAAATTGGTCTTTCTATTGATGTACTAATTGATGGTGTGTGTGTGTCTATATATAGGAACCAAATTAACTGCTTTCAAAATATAGGAACCAAATTTACTATGATCCTAAAATATAAGAACTAAAATGATATTTTTGCCTAAAAAGTAATTGTTTTTGTTTACAAGTTTTTATATTTTTCATAAAAGTAGTATAAAAAGATTCAAAACCTTTTTAAAATAGTCCATTAACAAACAAATGATATGAGGGCACCCATTATCCAGATTTTTAGTTTTTATTTTTTATTTTTTATAAGCAGATATTGAACCTCAAGTTTTTTATTCGATAATAAAATATTTTATCAATAAAACTAAATGGAACCACGTTTGAGACTAAACTTTATGGTTATTATATACCATTCTATTGACCATTCCAAGGCAAAGTCACGTGATAACATGCCACAACATTTTATACATATAGTCACTGGTCTTTTGTAAGCAACTCTTTTACATAGAACATTGAGGATTATTAATTTATTCTATTGGTTCCATTAAATAAAATAAAAATAATAATAAAAAAAAACTTATTCTATTGGCTACTCTTTTATAATTTGCGATTTCATACACTAATTTTTATTTGCCACTTCAAGGCAAAGTCACTAGGGAAATATGTCACAGCATTTTGTATTGTATAGTCATTGGCCTTATGTAAAGAACGTTTACATAGAAAATAGAGCCAAGCTCTGTACTTTTTTTTAAAGATATTGAAGGGGATGGTCAAAGGGGTCAATGGAGATCGATTTGCATTGTATCCATGTAAAAATATGAATGCAAAGAAATAGAAGAAAACAAAAAAATGAAGTAGAAGAAGACAAAGATTTTTAACGTGGTTCGGCTGAAATGCGTACATCCACGGTTTATTTTATGTTGTTTTTCTGCCTTGATACAAGTTTTATATAGACAAATCCATTCCCTACGTACATTGATGACCGAGCCATTTACTAACATGATCACATTATTGTATATAGTCATTGGTCTTTCAGCCTTGATACAAAATTTTATATTGACAAATCCCTAAATACATATGTGCGTTTACATTGATGACCACGCCATTAATGTTTTCCTTCTGCATCGGGTGGAGCTGTTGATGCATAGATGGTGGAGGATTCTTTTTTTCTCAATATATCACCGGCTGCACACACAAAACAAGAAAGCAAACCATATTATAAAAACCAGTATGCTCTTGCCCCCGATGAACCTATGCGAGTGCTTTAAGTAGTCCACTCCGTTAGGTAAGTTCCTAAGTTGTGCTTTTCTTGATTAGGTGGCAAGCAACTTGTTTATTAACAACCAAATATGCATGTGGCTATTGTTAATTAAAAGAGAAAAATATACCAACAAACTAGTTTTGGTACATTTTTCATATAATCTAGTTTTTTCTTTCCCATGCAACAAGTAGTGGAACAAGTAAATTAATCAACCAGTAGCTTTAAGAATTTGTTACCTATCCATGAAAAGCACAACCCACCACCAAACCAGAAAACTATATCCTTTTGGCATTATATACCATGTAATTGCTCTTTTCCCAAGCAAGTAGCAACGTCACAAGAGAAGAAGCTTACATATATATAAAAAGATTAATTTGCCACCTAGTCAAGCAACTTGTTTATTAACAACCAAATATGCATGGGGCTATTGTTAATTAAAAGAGAAAAATATACCAACAAACTAGTTTTGGTACCTTTTTCATATAATCTAGTTTTGTCTTTCCCATGCAACAAGTATTGGAACAAGTAAATTAATCAACAAGTAGCTTTAAGAATTTGTTACCTAACCATGAAAAGCACAACCCACCACCAAACCAGGAAACTATATCCTTTTGGCATTATATACCATGTAATTGCTCTTTTCCCAAGCAAGTAGCAACGTCACATGAGAAGAAGCTTACAAATATATAAAAAGATTAATTTGCCACCTAATCAAGATAAAGCACAATATACCAAATATCTTTCGTGCGTGTTCTCTCTAATGTGGATAGACAGGTTTGTTCTTATCGTTTATATAAAAGATTTGGGCCTTTACGGGCCCATTTTTCACTATTGAATTATAAATATAGAAGGGTCTTAGGCTCTATTTGTTTCGGCTTGCCCAAGTTGTTATGTATCAAATTCGCTCAAGTTGTTCTGCAGCAGATCCATTTTGGGCTTTTACCCTTTTTCATGGTATCATGGGCTATGTCAGGCCCGTAATTACTCTTCGTAGAAGAAGTCATTTCTAGAGGTTACCTTTCAATATACTATTCTGTCAACCTTCCACCTTTATTTCACTTTATTATTATTTTTTAACTAATTCTCTATGTTACTTATTCTCTATGAGAAAACAAATCCATATTATATATTAATTACTGGCTAGTTGCCATTAATAAAACCAATATGCTCCTGCCTCAGTTTAAATAACTCATTTAATGAACTTTTGATTATAAACTTGTTACTTGTAGCCCCACTTACAAGCCTCATTCATCATGTTTCTGAACTAATTAAGCACAACAAGCTATATGTAAAGTTCAAATAAATAAAAAAATTAAGGAACGTTTTTACATAGAACATTGAGGATTAATATATTCTATTGGCTACTCTTTAATAATTCCCGCTATCATATAATTTTTTTTATTTACCATTTCAAGGCAAAGTCACGAGGGTAACATGATCGCAACATTGTATATAGTCATTGGTCTTTATGTAAGGAACATTTACATAGAAAATTGAGAATAAACATATTCTATTGGCTATTTTTTTATAATTCTCTATATCATATATTTTTATATATATTTTTTTAAAAAAATCTATTTTGACCATTTCAAGGCAAAGTCATGAGGGTAACAAGTCACAACATTTTATGTAGTCAATGGTTTTATGTAATGAACGTTTACACGAGGAGTGGGAACAACGGTATTTTGTAAGATATATTATATATCAACTCTATACTCTACTCCAATGGTATTGTATTCGCTACTTTGCCTTGGACCCACACTCATACCCTCCCCTTCCAAATTTATATAAAATAAAAAATAAAAATCAACTCTACCACAAACATAGCTTGCTATTTCACATAATCACAACTTAAATTGAAAGTTTATAACCGTACTTTAACATGATTTTACCATGACATTTTAAATTTAATAAGGATCAAGTGCAAAAACTGTTGGATATTTTGAATGCTTAAGTAAATAATAAATTAAGCTTAATGCTTTGTCTATACAAAGAAAAGCACAACCATGCATGCACACAGAGAGATGCTCAAGGCTAATTTGTTGGATGCTATTATGAGATGAAAGTTTGCCATTGCTCTTAAAATATGTACATTTTTATGGAATATTTATGCTTCTAGTTTTAGTGTTAGTTTATAAAAGAGCCTATACATGACAGCTTACCTTTTTGAAAGCTTGATGCGGTGCCTATACAGACGGGCTGTGACCTTAAGTTAAAATTCTTCTTATGGAAGTTAAACATTGCAAAGAAAAAGTATCAAATTACTAAGACTGAAACGTTATTTAATTAGAGAACAGTATAATTGATCATAAGTTGGCCAACAAATGACTAGTAAACTATTTGAATTAATTAACCACCATGAGAGGCAATTACACTACTACGTTTCATGACTTTCGTCTATGTAAGTTTCTAGGAAGTACACCGGCCTTTTTTCTTTTTTTGTCTATTTGATATTTAGAAGTTTCTGAATGGATTTTTTACTGAGCATTAACATTAGTAGTGCTAAAAATTCATATTACTATTTTTAGCACTACTAATACTAAAAACCATGTTGTAATAGTGGAGGGAAAGCTAAAAAATTTGGCTGTTGAGCTCCAATGCACAACCAAGGATGGTTGTGCACTGTAGCTAAGAAGGTAAAAAAAAAAAATATTAAAAGCTATATTATTTTATTGTGTTGGTGGTTGTTGTTATTATTTATTGTAGTAGATATATTATTTTATTATGTTGTTTATATTATTATATTGTATTCAATACTAAAATAAAACCACTAATGTTAGGTGTTTTGTAAAGTAAAGTGGTAAAATAGATAAAGTAGATTTTTGTGGAGCCAAATTGCTAAATTTTTGGCACCATCAATGTATATGCTTAACAACTTATTGAGTAATGTAATTTGAACCCAGCCTTATGAAGAAAAAATGCCTTCAATCTACCTGTAGAAAAAACCTATATGAATTATGCCACTTTGCTGGAAAAAAATCATAAAGAACTTGAGTTTGATAAATTTTTAAATAAGATGACAATATATCAAATTATTATTTGTAATTTATTGATAGTAGAAATAGTCCATTTTTATAGTACAAATTATGTTTAATTTTTAAAATATACATTTAGTGAATCTATTTTTTATTATTTTATATATGAAAATCATTTTATCTAATTAGATCAAATAATATTATTTTAACTATAATTTAGTTATCAGTTATTAGTCTAGATTTGTGAAAAAGTAAAAAAAAATAAAAATAGTGGTACTGTGGTAGTGTTACTATAGGGTTGGATTCAAGTTATACCTAGGGAACGTTTAGTAGACTATAACGGTAATTACATAGGAATAAGAATAAGTATTACAAGGAATAAAAAATGTTGTAATATTATACTTATTACCATTCATTTATTTGGTGACAACATAATAATAAAACCATGAAGAAAATGGAATGAAAGTATTTTGTTTTTCAAGATTAAGATATATTTTAAGAAATATTTTACTAATATAATTATATTTCCTAAAAAATAGTATTTTTTAAATTTGAAAGAATGATTAGTTTTTTTTTTTATAATTTTTTATTTTTATTACTGTATCTATTATAGTTCATCAAACATACTCTTAGTATAACTTTAAACAATGTAGTTGGCACATAATGTCTATCGGCTAAGTCTTTCTATGGCATTTGAGATATATGTCTAGAACTGCCTTAATCCAATTCCAACCCATTCATCCTCAACATTGAACAAAGTCTCACTATGGCATTTGAGATATATGTCTAGAACTGCCTTAATCCAATTCCAACCCATTCATCCTCAACATTGAACAAAGTCTCAATGGGTACGATCAATGTTAAGGAGGGAGCCGAGGATTCTCCCTATTCTTCTTATAGGCTTTAATGGATCAACGCTTTCCAGCCTAGGTCCATATATACTATGGGTAATGAAGCAATTTTTTCAATGTAAAATTCTAAAGTGGGCTAAAAATGGGGTTAGACTCTTGAATGAGCTCAGCCCAAACAAATTTTGGTCCATGTTTGTCTGTTTGAAATAGGCTTCTCTCACATAGGTTCTTTCATGTCTCTTATATATATATATCCACTTAATTTTGTGTTAAAAATAAGCATTTTTGTATTAATTGTGGATATATGTGTGAAATATTAAATATAAAAGAGTGTGAAAGATTTTTTTTTGATTAATTATAATAAGTAATTAATGGATTAGTGTGTTTTTTTCTGAGAGAGAGAGAGAGAGAGTATAGTGTGAGTATTTAAACCAGGGAAACATCAATTTTGAAAGCTCAAAAAATATATCTTTTGGATTTAGGTCGTGAAATATATTACAATACATGGGTCCAGGTTTGTCCAATGCCCAAAATGTTGCTCATGCAATTGTAATTTCACAAGTCACAAAATGTAATTCCATCCATTTTCAAGATCGTTATTGCTTGTAGAAATTGAAGACTACTTATTAATGTTCTATCTATCTTCAGGCAGTTCACATGTACGCAACTATAAGCATTGCTTCTGATGTTTGTTAAGCTCAAGCTTTGTTGGATGCTGTGATCAAGAGATGAAAGTTTGCCCATACTGTTAAAAAAATGTGTTCATTAATTATGCAAGGGATCATATTATTTTATGTTTCTAATTAAAGTAATTATTTTTCTCCAAAAATTAAAGTAATGTTGGTGCAAGCTTAAAAATGAAACTACACTTACGCTTTTAATCATTTCATGAGTGCAGCCGAACATGGAGCGTAACCATGCAATTGGATTAAAATGTTTTTTTTTTTTTTCTCCAAGAAATGAAATTTGCGTAGCTTGTCCGTTCATGTGACAATTTTGAGTGAGAGCTGAGTAAAAGATGTAATTATAAAATGAGCCCAGCCCAAACAAAATTGTGTCTATGTTTTGTCTTTTTTTTTTTTTTTTTTTTTTTGAGAAGAGTTATCTGTTTTTGAAGTTGATAACAAGTAATTGCCAAGATAAATTCTTCATAGAGAATCAAAAGGATTTTAATCATCAATGCCGGGAATATATATTATTTATAGTTTTAAATTAGTCATGAACTTGTGTAATGACTTTTTATATAATTAAATATTTGGGTGAGGGATTTCAACCTAGATTTGTGTTTTTTTTTTTTTTATAATTTGGCTGTTACAATGGAGGAGAGGAGATTTAAACTTTGACACTTGGAAAAATCAAGAAGTGTCAATCAATTAAACTACAAAGCTTTTGATATGTATAATTTTTTTTTCTTGAGAAACTCATGTATAACTATTTAAAGTAGGAAAAGATCAATTTTAAAATGCTCAAAATATGTATCTTATGGTTTGGGTCACAGTGGCGGCTCTAGGATTATTTTCTAAGGGGTCAATAAAAAAACATATATTATATAAAATCTAAAACAAAATGTAAAGAGCTATCATTAGGAGCGGACATCAGAGTTTGAATAAAAGATTTGGGGGACAATTCCTGTACACACAAAAACTAATTGATATCTTGATCTAATGATAAAGATCTATCATCAAAATTAGATACCATAAATGGAAACTCTCTCCACAAAAAAAAAAAAAAAACAAAACAAAACAAAAAAAAAACATAATAGAAACCCCGATATATATAGTTTTACAATTTATTTCTGCGAAATTTCTTATTTTGAAATCATTGCATTATATTTTCATTATCAATCCTACGAGTTACATTTTTTTAATGTACATAGTCAATCAATCATTCATCCACTTATCTCTCATTTGATTGATTTATTTCAAATTTTTTAGGATCTACTATTTTTTCTAAATTTAAAATTAACAAATTCCTACTTTTTTGTTAGGCTTTTTATTTTATTTTTCTAGATTTTAGATCAAATTGGTTTCTTATTGAATTTTTTTTTTTTTTTTTTTTGTGTTTAAAAAGTCCTAAATATTATTAAAAGGATCATATTTAAGCTTATTTCAGGTGGACTTTAAAAAAAATTTATGATAAAGCGCTTTAATATTTATTTAAGGGATCAAAAAAAAAAAATATATATATATATATATATATATTTAATATGTTTTATTGCCAGTTCAGGGGTTCATTTGAACCCCTAGGCTTCAAGTGGAGCTGAAGGGTTGTGACTCGTGACATATATTATGATACATGGGTCCAGGTCTGTCCAAAGCCCAAAATGTTGTTGCTAGTGCAATTGTAATATCACAAGTCACAAAATGTAATTCCATCCTTTTTCCATGATCATTGCTTCAAGAAATTGAAGACCCCTTGTTAATGTTGTACTCATCTTCAGGCATGTACACCAATACGGCATAGGAACATGTCAGACAACCCATGGGCTTGTCTTTTTGTTATGAGATGTACACCAACGACTACAAATGAAACTTCCTTTGAACTAAATTTAAAGACGTTTTTAAACGATAGGGTCTAGAGGACTAGTAAAATATTACAATAAGAATAGTAGATGCAAAAACAATAAAGCACTCAAACCTGCACTTTGAGGCTGGGGAGGAATTGACCCTTTTGGCTCTAATGTAAGAGTAAATATAGTGTCGCAAACACACAAAAACTCTACTTGTAGCTAAAATTTATGAACCTCGACACACAAACACACAAAAATTCAATGAAACCAATCAATAAACAGCTAAAGTAGTTTTGATAACTATAATTGTTGATCTGAACACACAATGGGATTGAAACAGTCAATCCAAAATAGGAATATTAGCCGAAAGTAGGAATAAGAGGCACAACATAGCAATATGGACACAGATTTAAATGTAATGTTCATAATGTTCATGCTAGTAAAAAATGAATGTCACCTTGCTTGCTCTAACTGCCCAATCTCATGATATGTATCCATCCGCTTCATGAATCCTCCTCATTAATGTCTACTTCCACTTGTTCATCCGCCTCATACTCAGCTCATCCTCCTCATGCTAATGCCCAAAAGAAAAGCACATTAGTTGTGTCAAATTAATCTAAATTCGGAAATCAACAAAACTTGCAAGACCCATATATTATGATATTAAACCAAAAATGAACAAGAAAAATAAATTTTAATCAAAACCCATACTAATAAAAGATTGGGCCAACAAGGAACAAAACCATAAAATAAAATTATCAAATTTAAGCAAAACAAATTTCAGCTTATGGGAATTATAGATATAAAGAACATTACGAATGCCCAAAAAGAAAAATAAGTATGTTAGATTTGGAAACAATTAATGGGCATACGAGATTGAATGATTTGGTGGCAATGGGTTTGTGAATTTGGGTAATCTAATAAAATATATTAACTTTAAATGGATGAGAGTTGGAGTTAAAATAAACTTAAAACTTCTATCTAATTTGCAAAATTAAAAATAAAAGAAGAAGATGAAGGAAGAAAAGAAGGAGAGTTACCTCTGACTGATTGATTGAATCAAAACCGTTAATGTAGATTCTTGGGATGTGAGAAATAATGGGCCAGTAATCTCCTATCTCTCTTTCACAATGTTGCTTGAGAATTGGACAATCATAAATGAATAATTTCTGTAATGGAGTAGTATGCAAGTAGTCTGGCAGACACTTTAATTTGTGGCAGCCCCCAATTATCAGGCTTTCAAACCATGACTTTATTTTTATTATTGGATCTAAAACCAAACCACTATATTTTTCTTCTTCCAGTTCTTCTCTCTTTCCACCGATCCCAATCCATTCTTCACAGCCGTACAAAAACTCAATTTTGAGAACTCTCAGGTTTGGGAAATATTTATGATGTGGCAGTTGCCTTTCTTGCCTTTGTTTTTGGATTCTATTCCTAAAAATTCGTCTCCCAACTTTTTCACATTTATTGCACCCTGTATATTTAATTCTTTGAGCAACGACAACTTCCCCAAAGGTGGCAAACACTCTAGCTGACAGCACCAATTGATATCAAGACTTTTCAAATTGGTCATCCAATTAGTATACACTGTGGTGCCCATGACGCCCCTAATTGATAATTTTTCCAAGTGTGGAGGTGGTTGTAAGGCATTCAACTACATCACTCTCCATTCTTGTTCTCCTCTCTTCCCCTTTCTCATGAAATTGACCTTCAACGAAAAAATCTAGTTCCAAATCGTGGAGATGTATCTTCTTCTTCAACTGTGCATTCTGGGCCTCCCCTACATCTACCACATTTCCCAACCCATGCATTTTAAAGCTCCCTCGAAGTTGGTTCAAAATTTTTAATTCTTTAAGTTTACATCCTTCTTTATCATTCTTACTGCCTATGTTGAAATCACGTAATGTTCTAAGACAAGTCAATTTCCCAATCCCATTTGGAAATTTCACTTTGCAACTGCCAATATTATTTGTTCCAACTCTAAGCTGTCTTAAATTAATTAGTTTACCAATCCCTTGTGGTAATTTCTTGAAATATTGACCATTATTAATATTCAAAGTTTGCAAATTACAAAGATTACATAAGGTTTCAGGCAATTCTTCTATTTTAACATTCCAATAAATATGGAGACACCTTAAATGTATCAAATTTCCACCGTATTTAGAAGTTTCGTAAATGGGCAATCCAAAATTAATGTTCGTAAACATCTAAAATGATGGCATGAGTTGGATAGGTGCATGTTAAACTCATAGTCCCTTTCACGAGAATGAAGAAAGAGAGTGCGTAGATTTTTTGCACGGTAAACGAGTTCAAGAATTTGCATTTCTTTTGAAATTTCTAAACTAAAATGGCAAAGACTTTTACAATCTATCTCCAAATTCTTATCACCATTGATTTCAAAACATTCATTTATCCTGATTGGGCAAATTCATGTACTATATTATGCATTTTGCACCTTATTGATCTATACTTTCCCTTGACTCAATATATCCTTGTGCCATCCATAAGAAGACCAATTGATCTTTTGTAAAGATATAATCTTTTGGAAAGACACCACAATATGAAAAACAAAGTTTCAATGGTAAGGGTAAATCATAGAAACTCAATAATAACGGTGCAAAAAGATTGTTTTTAACATACTCTATTTTCCACAAATTACTATGCAAAACTCCCTCCCATTGTTCTCTACTGCTTTTGAAATGCATAAGACTCCCTAGAGTCTTTGTAGCAAGTGGCAAGCCTTTACACTTATTTGCTATTTGTTTGCCAAGGTCTTCCAATTCATTACGTTGTTCTACATTCTTATAAAAAAATGTTATTTTACTCAACAACAACCAACAATCCTCGTTAGACAATACCCCCAAATTAATAATATGGGCACTCTCCATTATCATTGCAACTTTGTTATTACGAGTGGTAACTAAGATTCTACTACGTACCTTGAGCACCACATTCGAGGGTATTTTTGAACAACTCCCACTTTGTTGGGTCTTCAGTCAACATATCATCTAAGACAAAAAGAAATTTTTTTTCCCTCAATTAAAGCACGAATTTGACCCAAAAGAGTTTCAAATTCAGTAATATTATTGAGGGATTCATGTGTAGGGTTAGCCTCCTGAATGATAGCTTTGGCCACCATGCACTGATCAAAAGGATCAAAAACACAAACCCACATTCTTTTTCAAAATTCGTCTTTCACTTCAGGATGATTGTAGGCTAATTGAGAAAGAGTCATTTTTCCAATATCTCCCATGCCCACTAAGGAGATGACACAAGGGTTATTTTCTTCTTGACTATCCTTACCTAATAGGTTTCTCACCAGGCCATCTCTGTACTTATCTGACCAATTATTTTGGACACATCAACAGGGGAACTAGTTTTTAGTTGCTTAACTAGTACAGGTTGCCTAGTCAAGTCAAACCCATAGGTCACTTTATCTTTGAGAATGTTATCTAATGTTTGTTTCAGGTTTTCTATCTTGTGACCAATCTCATGACGCAGAGAAAGGTTATCTACTTAACGAAAACCACATGACAGAGAGGGGAAGAATGAACATGGTACCTTCTTCTTCTTCTTCTTCTTCAGGGCAGCAGGATTGTTATTAGTAACAGCTCTTTCTTCTTCTTTTTGAATTTCTGGTTTGATCCTTGCAGTGTTCCACTTGTCCAACACGTCATCCATCATGTAGTACACGTCTCTGAGCTGATCTAACCAAAGCTTCACAGCCGCTTCCGTCCACTGTCTCTCCTCAGCATCATTGAGCATCGCCTGGACAATTTTGAAACTGTTAGAAAGCTTTTCGATTTCTTCATCAATGCCAGCAATCAAGTTTATCTCTTGTTGAGCCTGCTGAACAGCGATTGAACCCAACTGCTTCAAGAGATTAGTAGCTAGTGACAGTAGTGCATCATCCATAGTTAACGGAGACTGTAAGTTATAAGTTGAGAATACAATAAAGAAACAGAATGCGAATGACAAAAATAAGGAGCAAAGTGAGAAATAGATTACGAAATAGCAGGTGTACTTGTGCTTCTTCTCTCCTACTATTCGGCTTTTATAATGAACTAGCAGTCTCAGTGAATAATGAAAACATTTAATATTTATTTATTAAGACCCTGCTCTTTTTGTTGGAGGATAGGTATGCAATATTTTGTATCATTTTCACAATAATGCATTCTAATAACCTCCCTGAAAACATTGCCTTAAACCAATGTGCTTTTAGTTCTAATGATTTTATATTAAAGCCTACACTATTTTTATTTTTTTATTTTATCGTTATGTAGCTAATTTTTGGAGCTTGAAAACTTGGCGCAGTGACAAACATGATCTGCGCAAGGAAACTTTGCAGAAGCAATATGAAGTGGTAAACATTACATCTTGTGAATGTTTTACAAAACCTTATGTTAAAAATGTCAATGTTGAATCTTAAAACAGGTCAATTATGTATTGTAGACTGTTTTTAATTATATATTGAATATGCTTGTAAAAATTTGAAAGTTCACTTGGTGTGTAAAATACTAGTGAATGTTTAGACCCCCAATTTCAAGAAAACCAACACAAACTTATATTCAAACAATATATGTGTGACACGATAAATATAAGCTATACCCAAATTTGTAAAACACTCTAAACCATAATTAATCACAACCATAGCAGCAATTAAAAGGAAAAGAGGATGGAAGAGAGATGCAAACACAAAGATAACACCGGCACATGTTATCTAAGAGGAAACCGAAAAACTCGGCAAAAAACCTCTCCGCCCTCCAAGCGGTGAAATGATCCACTAGAAAATTAGTTGTGATACATGAATAGCAATAGACCCTTCATCCCTAATCTACCCGATACACCTAAGCCCTCCAAGCTTCTTGCTCCAACAAGGTTAAGCCTAACCTTGTCTTCTCTAACTTACCGGATTTTACAATAAGCCCATTACATCAACCAAAATGAATTGGTCCTCTCTGAACTGCTTCCCAAGCAACAAATAACCTTTTCACTGATATAGGTATGGTAAGGTAAGAGTTTGACTAAAAATCCTCTCAAGGGTATGTCAATGAAGAGGGTGAGAGTAGAGGAATTTGAAGAATCAAAAGAATAAGATTGTGGATGAGTCAATCTTGTTTTTCTCTAGGGTTTATCTCTCAAAATTCTCTCTGGAAGCACTCTACACTTTGTGGGTAAAAGGGTATTTATAGTAGGGTATGTGAGGCAATGTGAAAAGTCATTTTTTCTGCAAAACAGGGGGCTTTGGTGACTCACTCGCGACTGGGACAAGTCGCGAGTTCTAGTCGCCAAATAACAGAATGGCCAAATTGCACTTTTTGTCCTGTACTGACCCTTCACCTTCCTGCATGCTCCACATGTATGACACTTCTGCGAGTCATCACTCGTGAGTCAATCACGAGATCCAATCGCAAGAATTCTTTTGAATGCACACACTTGATCAAATCCTTACACTCTCTCACACACAATCCTTACATAATTCCAACCTAAATACATGGTTTCTAATTACGGAATTACAAGGAAATTTGGAACGGAATAAAACCAACATATGGTTGAATAAATTCAACCTTACAAAATTAAAATAAATAAAGAGGTTTCCTAATGGATCTTCCTGTTAGACTTTACCAATTCGACTAAAATCTTGTTGCTGCAATTACAGGTTCAAAGGAGAACAGAAAAAGGTGATGGTTTTGTACATCTCGGTTCTCATGTAAAGCAATATGGAGACAAAAAACTAAGTAATGAATGCCTCTACTCTTACATGGGTACAAATCCTGCAAATGATAATGGTACTTCTGTTGAATATGCTTCTTCACCTTCAGCATCAACTCTGAGGGTTGTTAACCAATGTGACGCGAATCTCCTTCATTTTTGGCACAAGGGTTTTTTTTTCTTTTCCAATCATTAGTCACTGTTAATTTCTCATAGGTTCAAGTTATGTGTCTCTTTTTTTTTTTTTTTAAACAAAAGCAAGAATCACATGTCCTTGACATTTATAGAAGTCAATTTCAAAATTTTTTTTTCTTGTTGTCAGTACCATAAAGCCCCTGAAGGCTCTCATGAAAAGCTTGAAGCTCAAAAGCAACTACATGATGAGATTTCTTTAAGGAAGCATGTGGACTACAGTATCAATCATATTGGAGAGCTTTTGTTTAGAAATGGTAGTAGCTCAAAATTGATGGAGGCTGTTCGGCCAAGTGGGCAACCTATTGTGGATGATTGGGATTGTTTTAAGATGCTTGTAGGTCTTTATTTCTTACTTTCATGTGTGGATAAATTGCTTGCCTCATGATTTGATGTTAATATTTTACTGTTTTCATGCTACAGGTAAGTACATATGAGAAATATTGTGGATCATTATCCAAATATGGGACGCAATACTTGCGAGCAATTGCTAACATGTGCAATGCTGGAGTTACCATGGAGCAAATGGTTACAGCATTAACTCAAACATGTTCTTAAGATACCTCCTACTTATTAGCATTTCTACCAAAAATAGAATAAATGGATCCTCCAGCATATATATGCGTAAGAAATTTAGCAAGTTATTGGCATGTATGTGTCTTTATCCTGTGGTTTTATGCATTTGGTTTATGACATATGAATCCACAAGTATTGAAGATAGTGAACATAATAAGTCAGTCTAAAAGCCTAATTTGTGCCGTATCATTTTAAGGAAAGAATTGAACCTCTAAATAATCGTTATTAAGCATACATAATGTTGCATTAGTGAATAAACTAAGATAATAAACAAATAACAAGACCAGAAAAAGAATTATTTTCCCCTTTCCCACCCCAACTAGCTTGGTCTTTAGTAAAAAAAGCGTAAAAGAGAACTAACAAAATAGAAATGACATATAAATAAAGTTGAGAGAAAAAAAGGATCAATAGTGGTGCATAGTTGAGTTTAAAAGGCTATAGTACAAACTTCAAACACGTATGTACCTTCATCTCACTTGCAAGCTATAAAAAATAAATATATGGTCATAGAAAATATGTTAAGCACCAATATCCATAATGATAATGTGTAATAATGTTCTTAGTGCTCAACTAGTCAACCTTTAGGGCCACCCACCTTGTTGTGCCTTTAGGCCATATACAAAATTACAAAACCAATCCAAGGAGGGAGGGTTGACCTTGTAATTCTTACCTTGTTAAGTCAAAAATTGTGTAAGAATTGCAATTTCGACGACTTCCACAAATTAAATAGTATCTCCAATCATATTATGATCATCTACGCCGTCTCCTCTTGAAAATCCCAGCATTTTTTCAAGCATTTCTTACCTTACTTAATTGAAGGTGTCTCAAGCTCCTAGATCTTTGAAACCCACCCTTAACATGAACAAATACTTCCCTAGTCTTCAACCTTACGTGATGGTGATTGTGACTGTGGCTACTATGCCTAGTTGAAGGTTAGAGAGATCCCCGAAGTCAATCTTTTCTTCTCTTTCTAACTGACTTTCGCTTTCTACTGACATTTAGATGATGATAGTTATCTAAAAAATCACTTTCATCACTTGAACTGTATCCTAATTCAACATCTTGAAAACGGCGTCTGCACCGGCAGTTTATCTTCTTGGTATTCTTTAACTTATGCCACAAGAAACAGGTAATATCTTCTAAAGCAAACCAGTATGTCTCACATGCTGCCCAACACATCTTACAAAGGCTTCTTCTATGCATTGGCAGATCCCCAACTTGAACAATAAGTTAAAGAACAATAACACTGATGCAGTGCAAAATATAAACAAAATCAGTCATTCCTTATCTTCTGCAATTTAGTGCCTAAGCAGTCATTTCTAATTTGTAAAATTTTTACGTAATAAATCTGATGGAGAATTTCAGAAAGGATTCATCTTTATTTTTCTAAAAAATACATGAAAGAGTTAGCACAATGTGCTTCAAGTAGCTTATTTGGCATGAGCAGAAAACATTGATGTGGATAACTTCCATACAACAAAAGGTAAAAAAAGCATGTATTAGTCTATTACTTCTGGTACAGTAAACAGATGCAAAACTAGTTCCACTGTTCTTTATATCATTAAAAGTTAAAAGTGAATAGCAGGATCATAAAGAGAGTGCTATCTTTAATTTATGAATGTGTGAGTGCATAAATGCAGATATAGACCACATGTGGGGACATAAGAATAAACACTGTAATATGTTTCCCTTGGCTTCTTCTAAAAAATAGATTATCAACGGAAAAAAAAAAATCTTCTAACAAATAAAGGGGAAAAAAAAAAAAGTTCTTGTTACAGGAACAAATGACAAATCTAAATTCAGACAAAAAAAATTAGCAACCGTGAGAGAAATTGTCTAGTACAACCCCATCAAGTAGTTGAACTGTGTACATCAAAGAAAAGGAAAGGTGGACTCTAAATTCCATCAGCTCATATGATGTTTGCAAGGCTAATCATTCGCAACTCATGGGAAAGAGAGAAAAAAAACGAGAAAACTCGGGAAAGAGGAATTACTTATGTAGCAAAGGACCAAGATCATTAATAGTTTCACCAGATCGGAGACACATAAATGCTTAATGAAAAATACTACATCCCATGGTCCTGAACAAACTCCCCCGCAGATCAAAGTCAAAACAGATGAAACCATGAACATCCATAACTATGAACATGCATGCATGATGGAGTTACATCATCCACACTTGCAGTGGGTGAAACATGAGGACCCAAAACATATCTGAGGGGACAAAAGTTTTTGCTCATGCATCTTAGCCACATTTAAAACAACCATTAAAGGGTTTTCTTGACCTGAAGAAGTTCAACAGAACCAATACCCCAAAGTATCCTTTTGTCTCCTCCTCAGGGTCAATGATAATTGTCCAATTATGAATCAACTGATTGCTTGTGGAATTAAATGGCCTTCAGTTCAAATATTTATTTAAATCCCACTTTTAAGAGACAAAAACAAAATTTTCTACTCTTTGACAATAAAATAGTCACATTTGTTCACTTAATGTGATTCTCAGCCAGAAGTCTATAAAGTATTTTTTTCTGCCAATACTGTCTCAGAGTAACGTGACACCATTTTCTTTTAGATTCAAGCACAAAATGACATCTGCTAGACCACAGAATTATAAATTTAAAAAAAATCCTTAAATTTTTTGGCAGACCATACGGTGGCTGTCAGAACAGAAATTGGTAGGTTACTCAAATCAGAAAAAACCCGTGCAGTGACTGCTTTCAATTGGGGGAAAAAGATGTGAAAAGAAAGCTTGCATGATTTTAGTTCAATGAGACAGAGAATTGGCTAAAGATCAGTTCTGTGGCTGCTTGCAGATAATTAAACTATGGATAATAACTTATCCTCAAAAAGACAGAGAGGGAGGGATCGAGGAACTATATATGCAGCTATCCATTCAATACATAATTGATTTCTATTTTCAGTTTTCACAAATAATTAGCTCAGGATGAAGATGGTTGCACCAGAGCTTGCAGCATTACATCAGTAATCAATTGTGCCAATCAAGAATGAACACAAAGGGAAAATGCAAATAGAATGGAATTGAAACCAATCTTAATGTCTACTGAACTTCTTTCAACTTTACAACTTAGTTGATTGATTGTAGCAGAAGTGCAGCAGCCAATGCTAGCAACAAGACAGGTATAAGACACGAAACTTAATAAGCATGAAAGTATTCTTACTCGCATGATGTGCCAAAGATAGTCTTAATTGGAGCTGCAAAAGCAGTTCCAATAACACCTCCTATGCCATTTGCGGCTTTACTGATGACTCCCCCCATTTTGAAAGAAGTCCACAGTCATCCTTTCGTTCCAAAAGCTCATATTAATTGATACTACCTCCATAGGACCATAAATGGAAGAAAAAAATGGTTAGAAAGTGAGAAATTTAAAGGGTTATAAACAGTACCCAATATTCCCTATGCTTCTAAGTTCAATTGTATTTTATATATATATATATATATATATATATATATATATATATATATATATTTACCATTCTAAGAATTTTTTATGTGGCCTTTCAATTTTTCTAATGCCATAGATGCCAGGATGCAAAGTTTTCCCTTAACTGATATTCCAAACTCTCGAAACATTTACATGCGAACACTAAAAAGAAAAAAAAAAATGAAGGACAACAAAGTGAACCACCTTAGTTTTAAAATTATTTCTAAATATCAATTTCATGCAAACAAATATAATTCCATTTACAAACCAAAACTTCCCGCTCATATTTATACAATAGATTGTTCATTTGAGAACATTATATTACACTCATAGTCATTACCCAAACCCTCTCTACAAACATAAAACTGACCAAACAAGAAGGAAAAAAAAAAAAAAAAATTGTGCCTACAATGTAAACCTGACGAAAAGTATATATGCTTATGAACCCAATCATGGGGCTTCCATATACACACGCAAATACACTGCACATATTACATATACATACCCATATATAATCTTCAAACCTTTTTTGTCAAACCAACAGTGTAAAACCCAACATATCAAACAGTTTTTGAACTTTTTAAAAATTACCCATAATTTTATTTGAATCCTAATGTACACTAACAATTGTTACATCATTGTTCCCAACTTCCTATACGTGTATAAATATAAAGAAAACAGAAAAGCAAGAAGAAACATTGTTATTAAGAATAGGAACTCGACAAAGGGACTAAGCAGAAGTTTGCAGATATATCTGTTCAACATGGAATCTGATTACAGAAGCCAAAGAGTTGTCAGTCAGTGTGCGCAATCTGACCATGAGAGACAAGATAAAGTAGTAACGGTTCCAACTTCCAACGGTTGAAGGAACAAGATAGGACAAAGAGGGCTGGGAATGGGCCTTGGGCTGAACCTGGGCCTTGTTGAACCTGAGTCTAATCTAATTTCCAACTCTCTGATAATTTTATTTATATTTTTTTTTATAAAGACCACAAATTAATAAAATTATGTTCTTTTTAACTTTTTAGATTTCGGGATGGAAATGGGCTTTGTTTTTTATAATCCACGGTATTGTAGTATATGGACACATAAATCAAGGGATTGATCCTAAATTTGCATCGAGAGTGGTTGGACATCCTATCATAAATTTTTTTTAAAAAAAAATTAAAAGAGTCAGGGGCTGTTTGGTAGAATAGTTTGAGATGAGATTTTTGTAATTTTTTAAAATACGTGTGGGTGAAAATGTGTGTAATGTTGTTTAAAATATAAAAATATGAGTTTGAACTTAGAGACCAAATAGACCCTCAATATTTCTAAATATAATACCTAAGATTTAAATATACCCACCCCAATTACCCAATTATTATTTTTTTTTTTAAAAGCAAAAAGGGTCACAAGCCACAACATCTTGATTTTTTTTTTTTTTTATCGTGCCACAACATCTTGATTATTACTGTATTTAGGGGTGGCAAAATTGGACACGACCTACGAACCCAACACGACACGACACGAAATTAGCAGGTTATGGGTTGAGGCTTAATAAGTTTGTGTCATATTCGGGTTGACACGACAAACCCGTTTGATAAATAGGTTGGGTTAGGGTTCAACTTATGAAACTTGTTTGACCCATTTGACCCGTTTAATTAAATGAAATTTTACCAATATATCATTCAAATTATAGGTATATAAACTTATTAGTTGTTTTAGTTTATTTTCTTTGATGTATTGTGATTGATTATTTATGATATTAAAATATGTTTTAGTTTTGAATGATTATTTATGATATAATTGCTCATTAATTCTGAATTTTATATTTAAAATATTTATTTCCTTGTTTTTTCATAAATGTTTTTTTTTCTTTTCATTTTGATAAATTCAGATAAACAGGTCGATATGATTGACCCGTTTAATAAATAGGTCGTGTTAGGGTTGAGGAATCTTGACCCGTTTAATAAACATGTCGGGTTAGTGTTTACCCGACACGCGAACACGAATTGCCACCCCTAACTGTATTATAGGTAAAAGTAGCTCTCCGGCTGCTTTTGAGAGCAATAATGGTCTATGTCTTAAGGGGGCGTTTGTTTCATCGTGATATTACGTTATACTATAATATTTTATTATTGTAATTTTATATTAATGTAATTTCAATATAATAATGCAACATTACATTATTTAAGGAGGTGATGAGATTAAGATAATGTGACATATTTTGTAATTTTAAATTATGATAATGTTGAAAAAAATAAAATAAACAAAAAATCTTAATGTTACATCATTGTAATGTACATTTCATTAAGGGTACATCATAGCAAACAACGCCTTCTAAGAATGATGCTCAATTAAATAGTCCAAACTCAGCTGCATGCCATCCTTTACCACATGAGAAGTCCTCAGGGTTTGCAAGTCCTAATGATGTTATAAAATCAGGTAAACCAAAATTATTTGTGTTCAATTTTTGTACGATGATTCTAGAACAGAAATTCAGTTTGATGCCTGTAATGATTATCTGCAATTTTTTGTGCTGACAATTTCCTCCATAACCTTACGTTTTAAGATGCTATAAAGCTGAGGCCACTTTTTATTGATATAACGTTCAACTTAAAATTAATTCCTCTTATTGATTTTTGAACCATATACGCATTTATTTATACACATACTTGAATGTAATATATATATATATATATCAATGGATTAATTGTGTTTTATGTACTTATAATATTTTTATTTAGGCACGGAATCGGATTATTGGCCTACTCATTTTCATTGATCGATGTGATGATCCAGACCAACGCACACGAAAATTTGCAGGCTTTGCTGTAAGTTCTGATCCCATTTTTTTTATGACATTTTCTTTACTTCAAACAGTGTTTCCATAGAATATAACATCTTCCTCATAATCCTATTATTAAATTTCTGGCAGAGACCATTCATCTTATCTACATAAATAAATATTGAAGGTATATATCCTTATAGATAAATAACATAAGGCTACTAAGATACTGTATCTATTTTCTTTCAGATTGGAAATGCAGCCTTCTTGTTAAATTACGGATTGTCCAAAAAACTTATACTATTAGGATATGATAAATTTAATCATTTAACCAATACTTCTAACACTCTGGAGATCCGTTCCTCAACTTGCAAACTTGCTGCTTTATGCAGAGGAAGAGACCAAAGCCTATGCTGCAGGTGCACTTGGTAATCTTGTTTGAAACTTCAACAAGCTCTGTGAAGATATTGTATCTAAAAAAGCCGTGCAGGTTTGTGAACACGCTGCATTATCATTCTAATGTTACATTATGCATGCATTTTGAGGAGGGATCTGAAGCCAGTTGCATATTCTGTAATAAGTGTGAGAATTATCAAATGGCCTTAATAAACAAAATTTAATCCCTAGAACTTGAATTTGAAAGTGGTATTTTTATTTGAGCTGCAGACCTTGATACCTTTTTGCTTATCCATTTACTGTTTATGTCTGGTACATAAAGGATGAAACTAACAATTAGACACCGGCCATATAACCACATGACATTTGTCCATGGAAAGGAAATAATTAGCTTAATTTGTATATATTTTGATTAAAAGATTTTAACAATTAAAAAGTAACCCAAGAACTTTATTTGCTTGCTCCAGGACTTAAATGACATACCAAAGCTTTTCCCTGTTAATCACCATTGTAATGCTATACAGTTGCCATATTTGAAACTACAAGAAGATGCTATTTTCAATGAGTCACCATTGATGCTTCAGCAAAGTCTCTGATGCTTAGAGGGCCTAAATTAATTTGATAAATGGAAGTCAACTTGATCTCCGCTAATCATTCATACCATACTGTTGAAGGTTGAAATAGAAAATGTGAAGAAACTGGCATGCCAAAAACTGCTACTTAGTAAATGCTGTAATTTGTCCTTGTATATGGATTAATTGTTCAATGTGCAAACCATGTCTGGTTGTTCATTTTGTGTTCAAGTTATCTCACCATTTGTGTATTTTGTTTCCGATTTGGATAGGAAGGTTCTTTCCTTTTCCCCTTTTCTTATGAGCCTTTGGGGGGGGGGGGGGGGGGGGAATGTGTGCATGCAGATGCCTAGGTCTGTTGGTATATGTGCAAGCTTCAAGATAAATACTTTAGATGCTAGGGCACTACTCTTTTGTGTTTCATCAACTTGAAGAGTTTTCAAAAGTTACCTTTGTCATAATTTTAGAATATTGATGTCCTACTGTCCTTGCATTGCATTGTCCATGATCTCAGCTCAAATGGCATGTTACCAATAAAAGAATGTTCTTTTGTAATTGCACCCATTTTTTCTTGGTAGCCAAATAGATTGTGAAGGACATCAGATTGGAATAGTACATATCATAAACTTGCAATTATGTTCATATATAGGACTTAATTCATAACCTCTAGCTAGACTAGCTTATATGATTTTTAAGATCATTCATTTTTTTATATATGTTATGGATATATGTATATATAATTTTTCATAAAATTGAAACTAGTGCTGGAGGATCTTGCTATTGAGTTATTAGAAAAATGGGGTCTATATATAGTTGTGTGATCAAATCATTTGCCTGATTTCTAAACTGTAAACATTGCACCACAGAAAAGAAAGTGAAAATTTGATCCAACTTATAGAGTTTAAAACCAACCTAGTTCATGACTTCAATTTGCAGTTGTAAATCTCAGTTTTGTGTAGGATGGTGAAGTGTGCTTTATGGACAAAATTTTTATTGATTTGTAAGAGTTTCCAACAACTGAGGCATTAGCATGTGCAAAAGGTTGTGTGGCTGCTCTTGCCTGCGTGCACCACATTCCGCCTATATTAGGCATGAGGTTGGCAGTGGAGCGAGGCCACAACTTGACAATCACTTGGGTCTGCAAAGCAATGGGAAATATGGGTCTAAATTTGGCAGAACCCCATCAACATCATTAGTTTGTAATCAAACAAAACTATTTGATAGAGATACTGCTATTAGTATATTTTCCTGGTTCTGTTCCTTATATATAGTGATATCCCTCATTATGTTTATTCCACAAGTGCCGTGCCCAGTTGCATTTGAGTATTTGTGGGGAAGAATGGTTTGAATATCTTAAGTAAGAAAGAAAATAGTAGTACTCCTTGATCATTTGTACTTCCATATATGCAGATTACTTTGGATAGAAGCATTCTTTTCAAGTTTGATTTTTTAACCTCAAAGCAACTTCAGTTGAACCATATCAACGGTCATGTCATTATCCCTTTTCTTTCCAATTTTTTCTATAATTTTTCAACATTTAAGATAAATTAAAAAATCCATTATTTAACAATCAAAATATCACCTTTCTCTTCTTTTTTTTACACTTTTTCCAACTTTCCTCTCTCCTTGTTTGTATCTTTTCATCTCCCTACCTTAATATCACTTTCCTATATCCTTTTATCTTCCTTTATTTATTTTTATTTTTTTTATTCTCACCATTTTACTATAATTAAATTTGGCAATTTCTCTCTTATTCTATGCATAGTTTATTGTTTTCCCACACAAATTCTCACCATTTCACTTTCTCTCAAATTTTTTACATTTTTTGATGGATTTTTTTTCTTGTATCTCTGCTATAGGTTGATGGCTTTTTGCAGAACTCCAATTTCGGTTGATGCGATTTCATTTTGTGTTTTAAGTTGTTATCTTCTTTTTTTTCTTTTAATTGTTAAATGTTATCCTCTTGCATTATAAAGAGATAGTATATAAGGATGCCAACGAAGAGAGAGAGGGAGGTTTTTTTCTAGGAATAGAGAGGGAGGTTTATGGTAAAGAAAAAAAAAAACAGTACAAAGTAATAAAGAGTAGATGGAGAAAATGTAAAATAAAAGAAATCAAACATCAATAGCAACTCGTTGCTTGGAAAACAAAAAGACTGTTAGGAGGAGCGAAAACACAAATAGAAATGAGATGACTATATAGAGGACATTAAAAACTTTACAATACAATAAAATCAATTGTTACATTCACTTAATTAAATCATATAGTTTCTCAAAAAAGAATTAAATCATATAATCAACAATTAAATATAATCATACAAAATTTAAACTTAAAACTAATCAAACTCTAACCAGAAAAAAAAAATTATATATATATATATATATATATATATATATATAGAGAGAGAGAGAGAGAGAGAGAGAGAGGAGTTCAAGTTATACCTAGTCTACACATTAATAAATTTCCATCTCATTAATGCTAATTACAGTATCATTTACACCTTTTCTACTCATTAATGCTAATTACATGCAATATCATTTATTCTAATTACCATCTCATTTATTATTTCTTATTTATAAATTCTATATTTATCTCTTATTCCCAAAAACATTCTCTACATTCTCTATCTACCCTACCTCATTTGCTCTTTCATTATTATTATTATTTTTTTTTTTTTGCTAATTAATCTCATCATATGCATTCCAAAAAATGTTAGGTCTCTTTGAAATTAATGGTTTAGAAAAAGTGTAATTATTATGAAATTACACCAAGTATAATTTAAACCCATCTCGTATATATATTTGAAATCGTTGCATTATATCTTCTCTATCAATCCTATGAGCTACATCTTTTTAATGTACATAGCCAATCAATCATTCATCCACTTATCTCTCATTTGATTGATTTGCTTCAAAATTTTAAGGTCTAGCCTTTTTTCTAAATTGTAAGATTAACAAATTTCTACTTTTGTTGTTGGGTTTTATATTATTATTATTATTATTATTATTATTTTCATTTATCTTGTTATAATTAAGATGTAAGAGTTCTATAAAATGACATTTTTATATAAATAATTTATTTTTACCCAGCTCAACACCAATCAAGTATGTATCTCTCTCTCTTCTTCTTCTTCTTTTGTGTTTAATGAGTAAGTACCAATCTACTATCACATAAACAAAAATTATTACTACTTCTATTTAAATATCAACTTCTAAACATGGTCCTTTACAGGTTGTCTAAACCACAATGATTTGTTGGGGGCGTTTTGCATTGATACTACTTACGCTTTCATGTTTGATTGTTGATGAGATCTTGAGGCCTGTCACATATGCATCCAAATTACCATCAAAAGTACTGGATTTCAAAGGTGATTCTAGTAATAATGCTAGTTGTAACACTAATTTCCATGGAAAGAGATGGGCGGTTCTAATTGCCGGGTCACGTGGTTACGAAAATTATAGACATCAGGTGTACATTTGACAAAATTATTTATACTTGTATTGAACATGTAAGTTAAGTCTTGTTCATTAGCACACCAATAACAAAAAAAGAAAAGAAAAAGCGTAGTAATTTCTATTAAATTTTGGAAATGCAGGCTGATGTTTGTCATGCATACCAATTATTGAAGAAAGGTGGGTTAAAAGATGAGAATATCATTGTTTTCATGTATGATGATATTGCATTTGACAAAAACAACTTTAGGCCTGGTGTGATTATCAACAAACCAAATGGGGAAGATGTTTATAAAGGAGTGCCCAAGGTCTTTTTATTTTATACAATTTTCAATTATGAGCTCGTTTATAACATATATTAACATTTAACCATACTTATTTGACTTTGATTTATGTTTCTTCTTGTAGGATTATACAGGACAACATGTTAATGTAAACAACTTTTATGCTGTTATTCTTGGAAACAAAAGTGCCCTCACTGGTGGTAGTGGTAAGGTTGTGGATAGCGGACCAAATGACCGTATTTTCATATATTATACAGACCATGGAGGTCCTGGGGTACTAGGTTAGTAATCCTCCATTATATACCAAAATTTGGATTGAATAATACAATATTATGATTATTCTCACAAAGTTAAAGTAAAATTTTCAAACTAGTTACAATACAATAATTTGAAGGTTTTTTTTCTTTGCCAATGACTAAGATAATGAGTCCATCATTGATCATACTATTTGTTAGTGATGCCAAATGGTGAATTTGTTTTTGCCGACGATCTTAACGATGTGTTGAAGAGGAAGCATGCAGCAAAAGGTTACAAAAGCATGGTAAGTTATCGACATATCGTACTGATTCCTTCAAGAATGACTAATTTATAATATGTAGCTTGATTAGTGTATTTATGTTTTTGTGGTTCAATTACTTAAAATGGTTTTTATACTACCGTGAAAATCATAGGTATTTTACCTGGAAGCTTGTGAGTCTGGAAGTATTTTTGAGGGCCTTCTTCCAGATAATTTGGACATATATGCAACTACAGCATCAAATGCAACTGAGGATAGTTTTGCAACATATTGTCCTGATGAACCTGAAGCTCCTAGGGTGGAATATAACACATGTTTGGGAGACTTATATAGTGTTTCCTGGTTGGAGGATAGGTATGCAATATTTTGTATCATTATCACAACAATGTATTCTAATAACCTCCCTAAAAACATTGCCTTAAACCAATTAATGTGCTATTAGTACTAATGCTTTTATATTAAACCCGACACTAT
The DNA here is from genome assembly GCA_014183005.1 of Castanea mollissima. Classification (NCBI taxonomy): domain Eukaryota; kingdom Viridiplantae; phylum Streptophyta; class Magnoliopsida; order Fagales; family Fagaceae; genus Castanea; species Castanea mollissima. Next base: position 70,291,926 of record JACAVU010000002.1, read on the forward strand.
TTTTATCTTTTATTTTTTCACTATGTCGCTAATTTTTGGAACTTGAAAACTTGGAGCAGTGACAAACATGATCAGCGCAAGGAAACTTTGCATAAGCAATATGAAGTGGTAAACATTATAACATCTAGTGAATGTTTTACAAAACCTCATGTTAAAAATGTCATTGTTGAATCTTAAAACAGGGCAATTATTGTAGAAAATTTTTAATTATACATTGAATATGCTTGTAAAAATTAAAATAAATAAAGAGCTTTCCTAATAGATCTTCTTGTTAGATCTCCTATTTACTATGTCTCTTGACCGGTCACCTATTACTAAAATCTTGTTGCTGCAATTACAGGTTCAAATGAGAACAGAAAAAGGGGATGGTTTTTCACATCAAGGTTCTCATGTAATGCAATATGGAGACAAGAAACTAAGTAATGAATGCCTCTACTCTTACATGGGTACAAATCCTGCCAATGATAATGACACTTCTGTTGAATATGCTTCTTCACCATCAACTCTGAGGGTTGTTAACCAACGTGATGTGAATCTCCTTTATCTCTGGCACAAGGTTTTTTTTTTTTTTCTTTCAAGCACTTGTCACTGTTAATTTCACATAGGTTCTTTAAATTATGTGTCTCTTTTTTTTTTTCTTTAAACAAAAGTAAGAATCACATGTCCTTGTCAGTACCATAAAGCCCCTGCAGGCTCTCATGAAAAGCTTGAAGCTCAAAAGCTACTACATGATGAGATTTCTTTAAGGAAGCATGTGGACTACAGTATAAATCATATTGGGGAGCTTTTGTATGGAAATGGTAGTAGCTCAAAAGTGTTGGAGACTGTTCGGCCAAGTGGACAACCTATTGTGGATGACTGGCATTGTTTTAAGATGCTTGTAGGTCCTTATTTCCACTTTCATGTGTGGATAAATTGCTAGCCTTATGACTTTGATGTTAATATTTTACTGTTTTCATGCTACAGGTAAGTACATATGAGAAATATTGTGGATCATTATCCAGATATGGGACGCAATACTTGCGAGCAATTGCTAACATGTGCAATACTGGAGTTACCATGGAGCAAATGGTTACAGCATCAACTCAAACATGTTCTTAAGATACCTCCTACTTATTAGCATTTCTACCAAAATAGAATAAATAGATCCTAGCCTCCTGCATTATACTGCTCTAATGTGCCTCATATATATGTGTGTGTGTGTGTGTGTATGCGTAAGAAATTTAGCAAGTTATTGGCATGTATGTGTCTTTTTTCTGTAGTTGTATGCATTTGGTATATGACATTTGAATCCACAAGTATTGAAAAATTAACCCGTTATAACATATGAAGATAGTGAACATGATAAGTCAGCCTAAAAGCCTAATTTGTGCCAAATCATTTTAAGGAAAGAATTGAACCTCTAAATAATCGCTATTATACATATATAATGTTGCATTAGTGAATAAACTAAGATAATAAACAACTAACAAGACCAGGAAAAGAATTATTTTCCCCTTTCCCACCCCAACTAGCTTGATCTTTATAGTAAAAAAAGCGTAAAAGAGAACTAACATAATAGAAATGACATATAAATAAAGTTGAGAGAAAAAAAAGAAATCAACATTGGTACATAGTTGAGTTTAAAAGGCTATATTACAAACTTCAAACATTGCACCACAGAAAAGAAAGTGAAAATTTGATCCAACTTATAGAGTTTAAAAACGATATCTTTTGGGGGAACCAACCTAGTTCATGACTTCAATTTGCAGTTGTAAATCTCAGTTTTGTGTAGGAAGGTGAAGTGTGCTTTATGGACAAAATTATTGATTTGTAAGAGTTTCCAACAACTGAGGCATTAGCATGTGCAAAAGGTTGTGTGACTGCTTTTGCCTGTGTGCGCCATATTCTGCCCATATATATTAGGCATGAGGTTGGCAGTGGAATGAGGCCACAATTTGACAATCACTTGGGTCTGAAAAGCAATGGGAAATATGGGTCTAAATTTGGCAGAACCCCATCAACAGCAATGGGAAATATGTGATAGAGATACTGCTATTGGTATATTGTCTTGGTTCTGATCCTTATATAGAGCGATATCTCTCATTATGTTTATTCCACAAGTGCCGTGCCAGTTAGATTTGAGTGTTTGTGGGGAAGAATGGTTTGAATATCTCAAGAAAGAAAATAGTAGTAATCCTTGATCATTTGTACTTCCATATATGCAGATTACTTTGGATAGAAGCATTCTTTTCAAGTTTGATCCACTTGTCTTTTAACCTCAAAGCAACTTCAATTAAACTATATCAGTGACCATATCATTATCTTTTTTTCTTTCAAATTTTTTCCATAATTTTTTTAACATTTAAGGTAAATTAAAAACTTCATTATTTAACAATCAAAATATCATCTTTCTCTTCTTTTCTTTTTTTTTTTTTCTTTTTTTACACTTTTTCAAACTTTTCTCTCTCCTTGCTTTTACCTTTTCATCTCTCCAATACTTTCTACCTTAATATCACTTTACCTATATCCTTTTATCTTTCTTTACTTTTTCTTTTTTTATTCTCACCATTTTACTATAATTAAATTTGTTAATTTCTCTCTCATTCTATGCATAGTTTTTTGTTTTCCCACACAAAAAATGTTAAATTCTCTCTCATTCTATGCATAGTTTTTTGTTTTCCCACACAAAAAATGTTATTTTTCTTTCTCTCAAAATTTTTTTTCATTTTTGGGTGGATTTTGTTTTCTTGTATCTTTACTTTAGGTTGATGACTTTTTGCAAAACTCCACTTTAGGTTGATGCGATTTAGTTTTGTGTTTTAAGTTATTATCTTTTTTGTTCTCTTTGATTGTTAAATTTTATCATAATCTATCTATATATATAAAACCGACACCTCTAAATCTCTCACAATTTTCTACATTAACACAATATTTAAATAAAATTATCACTTTTTTAAATAAAATTATTTTTGTTTAGTCCAAACTTAACAAGGAGTGAAACACTATCTCTCTAAGAAGTCCAACTTAAACTCAAACTCATCATTATCAGTTTTTTAAAACAAAATTATTTTTGTTTAATCCAAACTAAATAAGGAGTAAACTCTATCTCTCTAACAAGTCCAACCTAAACTCAAACTTGTCCAACTTAATTAAACTCAAACACATCATTATAATAATTTTTAAACAAAATTATTTTTGTTTAATTTAAACTTAATAAGGAGTGAAACTCTATCTTTCTAACAAGTCCAACTTAAACTCAAACTCAAATGTTGATAATTTATTTCCAAATTTGCGAGGTTAATCATGAACATTATAAAAACAATGCAAATCCCAATATTTTTTTTTAAAGCCGAGTAGAGGTATGAGCTCTTGTTATGTTATTTTCTTCTCCTCTACTTTGTTAATATATATATATATATATATGAACAACCAAACTCTCTTTAGCCATTTTTTACAAGATAAAAAGCTTGCAATAATTGAAACTATTCTTTTGAATGTAACTCATCTTTGTCTTTTATTTCTTTATTGTTTAGTCATATATATTTTATTTTTATTTTAATAATTTCTAAGTAGTGAATCATCTAATTTTTTAATATTTTTTGGTGTTTCAGAAGTTTTATATCTTAATTTTTGAGTTATTTTTTTACAGTGTTTGACACTGTCTGACAAATTTTTTCTAAGCCATTGCATGTTCAAGTAATGAATTCTTCATTAAATTATAACACAAATTGAAGTCATACAAGAGCAAATCATGCAATGATGTAGTTTCTTAATCAATTTAAGATGTTATAAAATTATTTTAGTCTACCTCATAAATAATTAGGTTCTCATGCATAATACGGGTTAGCAACTAGTGTATTATAAAAAGATAGTATATAAGGATGTCAACAGAGAGAGAGAGAGTGAGTGAGGTTTATGGTGAAGAAAAAAAAATCATACAAAGTAATAAAGAGTAGATGAAGAAAGGGAAAAATAAAAGAAATCAAACATCGATAGCAACCTGTTAATTGGAAAACAAAGAGACTATCAGGAGGAGTGAAAAAAAAAAAAAAAAAAAGATGAGATGACCATATGGAAGACATTAAAAACTTTACAGTATAATAAAATCACCTATTACATTCACTTAATTAAATTATATAATTCTTCTAAAAAATCATATAATTTTTCTCCAATAAACAATTAAATATAATCATACAAAATTTAATAAACAATTAAATATAATCATACAAAATTTAAACTTAAAACTAATCTCTCTCTCTCTCTCTCTCTCTCTCTTTATATATATATATATATATATATATATATATTGAGATAGGTTCAAGTTAAACTTGGTATAACTTTACAAAAGTTGCACCTTTTTTAGACCATAGATTTTTAAGAAATCTAATAGTTAGAAAATCTCTATACTTAATGTCATCTTTAAAATTAATTGGTGTCCATATTAGCTAACCTACTTAATTTGAGAGAATATTATATTATTTTCTTTTCTACTTTCTTTCTCTCTCCTAATTAACTCATCCCCCTAACCTTGCACAAGAGCCTATTCTCAACATTCTTGAGTAGCAAATTTTCTTTCTCATGGACATATTCTTATCTAGTATTTACTTATTGATTATTTGATATGTGAGGCCGTTTAGCAAATGATTATTTGGGTCTAGATTTAGGTTTCTTTATTTTGGATTCGTAAATCTTGTGGTGGAATGTGAAAATCAACTGCAGGTGGATGCTCTTAATAAGGAGGAAGAGTTACTGTTCAATGATCTTAGCTCTTAGATATTGTTTTTATAAGGAGAAAAACAAATGAAACCAAATGTGATCCTTAGAGATAAAATAAAATTATCAAATTGTAAAATTATAATAAGATTGAACTATCAAAATTTGATCTCTAGTGATTAGAATTTGTTTGTAATTCAAATTATAATCCCTACTATATGACAAGACAACAATAATGCTAGGAGAGTAGGAGTTCTCTCTCTCTCTCTCTCAATGTTTAAGGAGCCAATATGTAGATATTCTTAGATTAGGATTATCTAAACTTCACATAATACCAGATAAGAATAAGTCCACGAGAAAGAAAATCCGCAACTCAATAACATTGAGAATAGGCACTTGTGCAATGTTAGGGATGAATTAATTAGGAGAGAGAAAGAAAGTAGAAAAGAAAATAATATAATATTCTCTCAAACTAATTAGATTAGCTAATATGGAAAGCAATTAATTTTAAAGATAACATTAATTATAGTGATTTTCTAACCATTGGATTTCTTAGAAATCTACGGTCTAAAAAATAAAAGTTACACCAGGTGTAACTTATATATATAAAGAGAGAGAGAAAGAGAGAGATGGATTTAAGTTATATCTAGTGTCACTCTAAAACACCTTTTCTACATCATTAATGCTAATTACAATATCATTTATTTTTATAACCGTCTCATTTATTATTCCTTATTTATAAATTTCCATACTTATCTCTATCTACCCTACCTCATCTGCTCTTTTCTTTTTCTTTTTTTGCTAAGTAATCTCATCTTATGCATTCCAAAATATGTTAACTACAAACTTTTTTATTATTAAAATCTAGATGCCTTCAGTTTACTACAATATAATTTTCGCTATGATCATGTTATTAGTGCTCTTACAACTAAGAAGGAGTAGAGGAGTAGAAGAAAAGATTAAAAGAGACATTTTTAGCCATTGTACCATGTACTTATTGTTGTGTGTACACACACTTATTGTTTCACATATCTAGACTTTGTGTTAAGTTTAGGTACTTGATCCTATAGAAATATCTTGTAAGTTCAATTGTCGATATAATCATTCACTTACAAATGGAAAGAGCTGCCACTAATTTTAGATTTTTTCAGGTTAAGAAAAACTTCCCAAAAATTTAATTAAAGGCAGAAAGTCGGTGGCTGGCTACGGTGGAACCTTGTAGTCGATGGCAGTGGAATCCTATGGCCGAAGATGGTGGAACCCTTTGGCCATGGTAGTGGAGGAGAGAGCAAATGAGGGTAGTGTTAAAAATCAAGCACCGCCTCTCTCTTTCTCTAGAAAATTATCTTGCATTTTGGAAATTTCTCTATGATTTTTTTCTGGATTTCTCTATGAGAAGTCACTAGAGATTTATATGTAGAAGTAAAACTCAGCCACTAATTTTTGTAATAGTCTAGAAGCTATCATGGGCTAGAAATCAAAATAATAAGAAAATAAGGCCTAGAACTACTAGAACTCTACTGGCAAAAATTAGATGAAGCTAGAAGCTTTAGTGCTGGTTTGGATAGCACGTCCACGTCTACGTCTGTGAGGTTTCCACGTTTTTTTTTTTTTTTAAAGACCAATGCCTGGTGCATTGTTCATGGGACATGAACAGTGCACCAAGGCATATGAACAGTAAAAAAAGAGTGAACAGTAATTTTTTACACATTTAAAAATTATTTTACTACAGAATTTTCTGTTTTCAATTTTCAATTTTCAACAATAAGTTCTATCCAAACGGACCATTGTCCGTTATTTAACCAACCTCCAGCTTATATAAATAGGAACTTTGGTTCCCACTTGCTAGGGGTGAAGTGAAGTAAGGTGAGGTGTAGCGTGTAAAGTGAAGAAAAGAAAATCAAGAGCTAGTGTGCAGGTGTCTAGGTGTGTGCACGTATATTTATGCGAATTGACGTATGTCTTGTAAAAGGTCAATTGGTGGATAAAGTCTAAAGGCAAAAATAAAGTGTAGTGCTTGTTGGGCATGGATTCTTATAAATTTTTAGAACCTATGAATAGTTGGTTCTTATATATAGAACCAACTGTACCATAGGATGTAAAAAATATATATAATATATATTATTATATTTAAAATCTCTCCACACTCTCTCCCTCTCTTGTCTCTAACTTTCTTTTCGCTCTCTCTCCTCTGTTTCTTTTTCTCTCTCTTGGTGGCGTTGGGCTTTGGTTTAAGGTCTCTCTCTCTCGGTGGCATTGGGCTTTGGTTTCGGGGCTGGGGCTTGTATCGGTGGAGGGCGGTGTGGGTGAGGTGGCTTGGGTTGAAATCGGTGGGTTTAAATTGGGCTGCATGGATGTGTAGTGGCGATTTTGGTGGGTTTAAATCAATGGCTTTCTCGGTGGTTGTGGGTTGCTTGGCATGGGTATGGTGACTTGGGTTGATTGATGCTACCACTAGGTTTGATCGATGTTGGCTTGGGTTGATCGGTGGTTGTGGGTTGCTGCCGTTGTAGTGTCTTCTGTGGTTTTGTGAGTTTGATCGATGCTACCGTCGCTATTGCTGCTGCCACCGCCGCTCAACTCAGCTCCTATATTGAAGCCCGATCCTTGTGTTCAACTCATTCTCGATTTTTTTTCCACATAAGGGTTTCTTTTTCTTGTCTTTTATTATTATTTTTTGCTGTTTTTGGTTCAAATCTAAGCTGCTAACATTTTTTTTTTGTGTGATTTTCATTGTAAGATGTCTGATTGTGGACCGTGGAGTGTGTTAATGTAGTTTGGATTCGATGTGTTTTTTGTATGTGGGTATTCCTAAAAATTTAGGATTCTGTGGAGTCTTAGTGATGGTGGTGATGGTTGGCTTTTGGTGGTTGGGCTGAGTTTTAGTGTAGGTGGTTGTTGACTTTGGTGGAATGCTGGTGGTTGCGGTGATTGCTTGTTGTGTGCTTAATGCACAGATAGAGTACAAGAGAGAGAAGGGAGTTGTTTTTTTAATATATTATTTGTTTGTATAATTTATATCATTTTAATAAGTTTTTTCTAAATATAGAAAAAGTAAATTGTAAAATGAGATAGTAAAATAGATAAAATAGATTTTTAAGGTGAAAAATGCGAAGTGTGACTTGTGTCTTTGTAAAAATGTACGGTCAACTTTCAATATTATGAAATATAAAATTTGTTCTCCTCTACCCATGTTATCCTCTTTAGTTTAATAGGTAGAGAGTGAATAGGAGGAAAGAATAGACGAGGGAGGGTAGATAGAGAACATGGAGAATGTTTTTGGGGGAGAAGAGATAAGTATGGAAATTATAAATAAATAAGGAATCATAATTGAGATGTTAATTAGAATAAATGCTATTGTAATCAGCATTAGTGAGTTTTTTATTTTACTATTATATTTACTTAAATTTAAGAAAAGTGTTATCTTCATAACATAGGTTCAAATTTGAACCTACTACTAAGATTACTCCAACAAAAACAAAGTAATAACCTGCTACTTAAGATTTGTTATGAAAATATTGTAGACATAGTATTTCTCTAAATCTAAATATAGAAAGAGAGAGAGAGCAAAAATCCAAAACTAATCCTCTAATTTTCAGCTTTTCTCATTCTAGTTCTCTAACTTTTAATTTTGTCATTTCAGTCCTCTAACTTTCAATTGTTGTTAATTCAGTATTCGATTAACTATCTGTTAAGTGTCTCTGTAAAATGAGCAAAACGACGCTGTTTTGGCTTCTTCTTCTTTTTGTAATTAAAAGAAATTAAAAAATTGATATTAAAAAAAAATTCACAAACTGTGTTTGTTAAAACAATGGTCCCCTTAGGAACCGTGTACGACTCATTCAACTGAAAATCCTCTGCTGCAATGTGTGGGACCAAAGGCGCCAGAGCTCTGTACCTCAGAATCTCATGCGCCACTGCGTGTGTGTACTTCATTTGCGCTAACTGGTTGCCGGTTAACAAAGAATCAGACTCTGGCAGCCATATCAACTCAACTTCTTCACGCACTTTCGCCAAAACCTCTGGATGCAAGTCAAGGAGAGTCACGGCTCAGAGGAGCGATGAAGTGGAAGCGTCCTAAGTAGTGAAGAGAAAGTCAAAGAGGTAGCTTCCGATTTCGACGTCATTGGTTTTTGGCAGCGGCGCGGTTTCGCTGGATTCGAATAAGGCTGTTAACTCCTTCATAGTCTCTTGCATCCAAAATTCGATCAAGCACATGGGTTCTTTTCCTCTCTTCATGTTCTCTTTGCTTTGTTCTACACAAACAAAGAAAGTTTTTACTAAACGGTCAACACCGAGTAAGTGAAGTTTTTTTTTTAATAACAGATTCATTTAACGGAGACACTTAATAGATGGTTAACAAAATACTAAATTGACAATAATTGAAAGTTAGAAACTAAAATGACAAACTAAAGTTAGAAAACTGAAATGAAAAAGGCCGAAAGTTAAGGTTAGTTTTTGATTTTTCATATATATAGTAAATGAAACGCTACAAATGAGCTCATGAAATAATTATAAAACTTATTAGTCACTATCCAAAGAAGCAAAATTTGCCCACATTATTTCAACCTTTATTGAAATGAGGAATTACATGTAACATGCAAATGTGATTGATTGACTTGGAAATGTACAACTTAATCAATAACTGTGGTAGAATAATTTTATCAACAAAAAAAAAACTAGGGTAGAACAAAGTTTCAAAAATTAAATAACAATTATACATTATAACAAAAAAATTATTTTTCCATAATATGATTATGAAATGTATTACTCTTCATTAATTAGTTTAAAAAAATAATCAACCACAACAGACCCGATCCACAGCTAGGATAAAATAAACTCCACCCTATTACATTTCTATAGTCTATTGTCAATGTTTCTCCCCAAAAAAAAAAAAAACAAAAGTTCTATTGTCAATCATATTTACATAAAATAAAAATAAATTACATACTAGCATGCCAATTTCACTTTCTAAACTCCCATCAAGATGGGAATCAAATTCCAGGAAAGGAACCTCGAATTACATTTCAATTTATCAGTACAAATTCAACTAATTAAAAGGGATTTTTCTGTTCTAATGCTGCCTCAAGGAACCTGAATTGAATTGACCTGCCAGCATTACTCAGTTACGCCTGCAAATAAAACAGCCTTTAGATTTTGATCGTTGTACTTTTTGCTTTTAGTGTTATCAATCTATACCTGATTATTTTTCTGCTAGTGATGATGTACTTGATAAGTTTTCAAGGAGTGGATTGCTTAAACATCCTGCAAAATTTCTTTCGATAAGAAAAAAGTTTTGGCTACAAAATTGGTTTTAGTATAAGGTTACAACATTCCTCAATAAAATAATATTATTGCATATTTTGAAAATCTAACCATTAAATTGCACGTTCTTTACAACTTAATACACATATCAAATTTTGTGTCAACTGGATATTATTTACTGTATGATATATATATATAAGCTTATATTTTGTATATAATTTTAAATTACAAAAACGGCAATTTAAACAATTTATTGATGACATAGAATTTTTTAGAAAATTTTGCAAGTATGGAGAATATAAAAAGAAGAGAATCCAATGGTAAATTTGTCAAAATTCACCTCCATAAAAAGAAATTGAGTAAGATTGTAGCCTAAAACTATAACCAATTTGTAGCTAAACTTTCCATTTCCATAATGTTTACCTTCCATAGTTGCCAAGGCTAGTAAATTTATTTTTGCCATGAGCACAATAAAAATTTTAAAAAATATCAGTTCTTTTGCCTTTTATGTGGTTATTTATTGATTTGGGAGAAGATTTAACAATAATTCAAATGCCAAGTATAGTGAATGGTATCATTATTTAGTGAGCAAATGTTCCTGATAATTTACGTGTTTTGA